>MU776069.1:245297-275492 GCA_026770625.1 Nicotiana glauca | reverse complement strand
AATTATCATTAATATGATCCTCATTTAGAAGATAATTCAAGTCAAATGCCAGAAGCGTTTGCTGATCCAAAATCAAATATTATATTTCAGCTGCAAATGCTCCTATTAAAATTTAAAGTCCCTGAAGGATAGAGTTTACTGTAAGCACCAGACACCTGAAGATGTCATGCCATTTAAATGTGAGTCATAACCTATATGACTCATTTGATTAAATCTCTATAAAGATCCCTGAAGGATTTAAAATGCCCGAAGCATATAGTTCAAAGTCTCGACAAATGTACTCGATAAGATTATAAAGATCTTTGTATGATTTAAATCAATCTGGGCGCAAGTGATATAATCGCCTCAGTAAATATTTGCTGATAGAAAGTTACATAAACGATGTTATTTGTCCATATTTTTTTATAAAGAAAATGTTATCAGAATTTTTTACACTTGTTGTTACGTTGATGACATAAATCTTGTTGGAACTCTAGAAGAGCTCCAAAGGCAATTGAATATCTTAAGAAAGAATTTGAGGTGAAAGATCTTGAAAAAATAAAATTTATCTGGGTCTGCAAATTAAATATTTAGCAGACGAGATCTCTATTCATTAATTTTCCTATACAGAAAGGGTCTTTAAACGCTTTTATATAGACAAAGCACACATATTAAGTACACCAATGAGTGTTCGATCACTTGAAGTGAATAAGGATTTGTTCCGACCTCTAGAAGAGTATGAGGAGCTCCTTGGTCTTGAAATACTCTATCTCAGTGCAATTGCTATGCACTTATGTATCTTGCTAATGCTAACAAAAGTAGTGCAAATCGTATTGGTTATGCAGAGACTCAAATATTTGAAACAAGGTTTTCATCAGGGGGAGTAAAATACGCGATGCACTCTTTTTTCCTTACTAAGGTTTTTTTCCACGGGGTTTTCCTTATAAGATTTTTAATGAGGCACCTAGCAATGCGTATTACTAAATATGTGCACTTTTTTTCTTCACTAAAATTTTTTCCCACGGGGTTTTTCCTAGTAAAGTTTTAATGAGGCACACTATCTTTTAATGAACATCCAACGGGGAGTGTTATAAATATATTATATTATGGATGTTCATACTCCGTTATAAATAAGCTTCCTGAAGAAACTTATTCATATGGGACTCCGCCGTAAATATGTTTATCTATTTAGTACTCTATTGGAAATAAGTCTCCTAAAGAAGCTTATCACTTCGGTACCCGATTATGGATAAATATTACCCCCGGTAGAAGATTATTCATGTCGGGTATAATAAGTTTATCCTTTCAGTATCCGATTATGGATAAATATTACCACCGGTAGAAGATTATCCATACCGGGTATAATAAGCTTATCCTTTCAGTATCCAGTTATGGATAAACATTACCCCCGATATACGATTATCCATACCGGGCATAATAAGTTTATCCTTTCAGTACTCCGTTATGGTTAATCATTACCCCTAATAGAAAATTTTCTATATTGGGTACAATGAGTTTATCCATTCAGTACCCCGTTATGGATAAACATTGCTCTCAGTAGAAGATTATCCATATCGGGTATAATAGCAGCTTACACAGTAGCTTGCAGTAGCAGCTTACACAGCAGCTTCCATTCTTTTATAAATAGAAGAGATTTCAGATCATTATGTATATAAGTTTGAATTCGAATAATATATCAGTTTCTCTCTATACCTGTCTTTACATTACAACAACAACAACAACAACAACCCAGTATAATTCCACTTAGTGGGGTTTGGAGAGGATAGTGTGTATGCAGACCTTACCCCTACCCTGGGATAGAGAGGCTGTTTCCAAATAGACCCTCGGCATCATTCCGAACTCCCCACCTTGCTCTTGGGGAAACTCGAACTCACAACCTCTTGGTTGGAAGTGGAGGTTACTTACTATTAGAGCAACCCCTTTATATTACAATCTTTATTTTATAACACGAATTACCTATTTGTGTAACCTTTTTTTTTTAAACATTAAAAATGTGCTTTGTGTCCAAAAAATCATCAAAAAAGTTTCGGACTAGATGATGTCCTTGGTTTAGGCGTTTATATGAAATAATTTGATAAGCTTAAGGGCTGTGATGTATTATCAATTTAAGTTGGAGGCCTACTGCTGAGAAATTGGCGAACCTCAACGATGGCAGAGAAATCGGACTGAAAAATTGGCGGCAGCACTGACAGTGGAAGCACCATTACCAACCGGTCTGAAAAATTGGCGGACCTCAACGATGGCAGAGAAATCGGAAAAGCCATTCTTTTGCTTGAAAATCTTGTTTCCGAGCTAGAAACCAATCTCATAACTCTTCTTCTTCCTTAGGTTTCGAAAATCTTCACCAATTTTCCACGGCTCTTGTACAACTCTGCTCCACTCAAAGCGCATATTTAAAGGCTGATCGGACTCGCAATCGAGCATTCCTCATGGTACACACTCATGTCCCTGTTAGAGGCTCTTACATTTCTTTTTTGAGCTTGAACATTTACTAGTATTAGTGGACCAAATATAGAAAAGCATAATTTTTCTTAAGCAATTTAATTTGGGGCGAAAGGGGATTGTATGATGGGAACAGGAAGAAGGATCCTTACTTCTTTTCATGTTACCATACATAGAGTTGGCTTGTCATTATTGGCATTTGGCACAGGAAATATTTATGAGATCATGAGATGGTGAGAATTGGATAATATGATTATATTCACTTGTTGTCATCTTGAAGAACTATTGTTGGATTAAAATTTTGCTCAGTGAAAGATGTGTTAACTTTAATACCCCTCAATTCCAAACTAGCTGCATAGGTTCTTAATGTTTATTCCACTCTATTTGGTAAGTTTTTATACCATTTATAGTTGGGACAAATTACGAGTTCTGTAAAACAAGGATTCTCTAAATAATGGTCTAACCAAACTAAAAGACTACTGGTAGACACCAGACCTGATTTAAATGTGAAATAACAATTACTAAACCTTATTCCGAACTAGTTGGTCTCGCCTATAGGATGAATTCAAGAGATTATAGGTCTTTTATGCAACTTTCATTCATATAATTTTAAGTCTATCTCGTTCTCCTTTAAAAAATAAAATTTGAAAAGTGTTAAGAATTTGCATTGTAAAATACTTCCATGATCTTTATTTTTATTTATTAACATCTTACTTTAAAGTAAGGTGCCTAACTATAACGTAAGCCGCCTTACATTAGGGTACTCGTGTAGCTTTATGTGCTCTTATTCAAGTATTTCAAGTGTTTTTGTTTCATGTGTTGACACATTTCTATGATCTGCCTTAACTGTTTATGGTGTCACCCAATGTAGCTTTAAAAGACTTTGGAACAATTTCCAAAAACCCCTATCATCTGGACAGTGAAGTGAAGGGTGATTAACATCTTGGAATCTGCCCTGCGCATATAACACCTATTGCATAGTGTGAATTCCTGTTCTTCTAAGATTATCTTGAGTAAGACGAGCTTCGTGTAGCAGTCTCCAGCTGAAACAGGCAACTTTGTATGGCATTTGGTCTTCCATATTAGCTAGCTTCCATAGCAAATTCTCTAGCACTGCGCTTTCATTCAGCTGGTAGTAGTAGCGAGTTTTGACTATATGTAGTCATCTGTTGTGTCTTCCCTGTGTCAGCTTGCGTTCCCTCTGACAGATGATAGTTATTTGGCCTGGCTTCCACTTGGAGCAAGAAGCTTTCTGTTTCTCAGTCTTATAAGAAATGTTCCACGCAATTCAACTTCTGCACTGCATACTTGTTGCCTCGGAATAGATAGCAAATTGTAATATTTCTGGAAACCTCCTTTACAGTGCAGTTGCCTATCCAGAGTTCATGCCAGAATTTGATTATGCTCACCTTTTCCTGATAAAATTCACCTCCTTATTGAGTTCCTCCCATAATGTTTTCAATTACTCACCCCAAAAGGAGAAGATATGACCTTTGTTATCTGGTGGTTCTGCCTACCTGTTTAGCGTTAATCATTTTCCTCCATAAGCTCCAGTGCCATCATGGTGTCTTAGACTACATCACTGATTACTAAGCAAGCATCTATTGTTTCATAAATCAGAAAGAAGCATTAATTTCCAAAACAATATGTGCTTGCCATTTCATTATTAAAGCATTGATATTTTGTAGTCTAATATTAGCTGGAATCTGGGGGTTGCAACTTAATTCTCTCAGGTTCAAACTTCTAACCACATAATGGAAGCTATTAAGAAATTTTGCAACCATGAGCTTCTTTGTCTTGCCATATCCTTCTGATTTTTTTGATGCTATAGCCTTTTGTTGCTCTCATAGAGTGACTTGGGTCAGGAAAGATGCACGTAGAGGATAATAATTAGGTTCATATGAGAAGCTAAAATGGTTCGCGCTGTATCTAACTTGTGTTGTTGATTGAGATATGTTTCAAATGATATTAGATGGTCTTCTGAAGACAGTTGCTTCTATTGTTTTACCTATACTGTGTTTTTACGCACAAGAACACTTTCACTCAGAAACTAAGCTTTTGTACTTTATTTATTAGTCGTATTTACCTCCCGTCTTTGAGTTTCTGACTCCTCCTGGGTTTTTAAATATTTCAGTAAAATACCGGACACGTCACATCCTTGCACTTCCTCCAAGCACCAAGACAAATGACCTTGAGAAATAGTTGGAGGAATTTAACAATCATGTGGCCATTTGCATGGTCAATGATACAGTTGCACTTGCAGTGTTTCAATGCCATCGATTAGTAATTTAGCTCATTCTATTTGTTTTCTGATTTCAAAGTACTGAAATTTCCTAGGTGCTTCTCCATTCAATGGCAAAGCTTAGTGGCTAGCACACTTTTTTGATGTTAGATTGATGTAGTGATATATTAGTTCTACTTTGATGGGAATACATCTCCTAGTTTCCTTTACCTCTGTGGTTATGAAGAGCAAATAGGGAGCCGGCAACGTAAGTGTTTAGGCACTTGAATTCAATAAAAGTCATTCTTTGGGTCTGAAGATGACAAGGTTTGTTCTGTAAGGAGCATCTACCTTCTTGCTCTTTAATGGAAAATATAAAGCCCACAATCTAATTCTTCCGGCAACAGTACTTCTTCAATTCTTGTCGTACCTGGGCTTCTCTTCAGTTGGGGCGTTCTGTTAGTGCTGGTGTAGACCACACGCACGCCGTACTTAGCTGCTCAGATCTTCTGGTCATTTCTTCAGTAGTGCGACCGCACATCAGTGTTATTCGACCACACTTAAGACCACTTTCCTGCAGTGCTTTCTTTTGAGCTTTTCTTCCCTCAGTCGCTTTATATTCTGATTATGTCCAATACATCTCAATATCTATAAAACCAATAAATTTCATAGGATTATATCAAGACTGTTGAGAAGCCAACAAAAACATTAAATAATAAACATCTATATAGGGATGAAATTCGCACTTGATTGTGATTCTCTTGATGACTCTACATTTGGTTCCAATTTCTCCACGAATCATCTTTCATCGAGTAAGAAAGGCTTGAGCAACACAAGGATTAACTTATGTTTAACAAATTCCCTTACTAATTTACTGCTCTACTCTTGTATTCAGCCCAACTTGTTTTGTTCATTCCCTAGTATGGTAAGTTGGTAGTTTTTTTTTTTTTTCCTGATAACCGTGGTGTCTGGGCCAGCTTGCACGCACCTCGACTAATTCCACGGGATACTTGCTACTTCCCACCAGCAGCAGGTACCAGGGAACTTTATCCACCAAGGCTTTGATAGATGGGAAGAAATCACCTTATATTTTTTGCCTCCGCTAGGATTTGAACCTGAGACCTCATGGATGTCGTCCATTTCATTGACAACTAGGCCACACCCTTGAGTGCATGGTAAGTTGGTAGTTTTAGTAGTGAAGTCAATGACAATGCTTGATTCTTGTGAGAAAAATGAATTAGATGCTTGAGAGATAAGATGCGGTCTGCAGTAACATGAATAAGACAATTTCCACTTTCGATCTTTGCTTTAATTTGTTAAGTTTATTTTGTGCCTTGGTGCTACTCCAGTCCATCCAATTACCGTAGATGAAATTATTTTGTTAGGTGCTTGCTGATTTGCTTATGCTACTTCAATGTCATTATTCATTTCTAGATCCGGAGAGAACCTCAGACATCAGCAAGAACTGCTCATATTGTCTTCCCTGGACTTCGGCTCGTGAACTAATGACACAGGAAGAACAGGGTAATTTCAACGCAAAACATGAGGAATGAATCATGGGATTTTTCTGTCTCCAATATATGCACTAGCTGGTGTTACAGTCCCTATATCCTTAAGTGGGAACCAATCTCACTTTCAAGTTTCGTGGAGCTATAATTATCATCTTCACCAGTTCTGAACATACTGTAAAGTCTTGACGGTTTGTTAACTAGGGCGTTCATCAGTAGTAGCATTTATCAACGCGGATCCGGGATTTATGTTTTTAGGGGTTCAACCTTTAAGGTCTCTTAGCATTAAACTTGGTGTATTCTCAAAATTATGACTTGTATCTACTAGACAAACGGACAGCCCGATGCACTAAGCTCTCGCTATGCGTGGGGTCGGGGAAGGGCCGGACCGCAAAGGTCTATCGTACGCAACCTTACGTTGCATTTCTGCAAGAGGCTATTTCCATGGCTCGAATATGTAACTTCCTGGTCACATGGCAACAACTTTACTGGTTACGTCAAAGCTCCCATTCAATTCGTATCTACTATTTATTGTAATTTTAGTGTATTTTTACATATAAATTCATGCTCCGAATCAAGAGTAATAGATTCATTAATGCTGCAATGCTACGTCTTCCTATTGGACAGGAGAAGTGCAAATCCTTCTCACTTCTCAGTCTTCTGCTTTGCGAATATCCGTTTATGTCAAAATTGGATCAACTTATTTCTGGCTACAAATGGTCTAATTAAAAGCTGACTTTTCCATTGGCTTGTTTTGGTAAGTCTAGGAAATAAACATGGTGTGTTGAATGGAACAAATCATTGACATTCAAAAGATGTGTCATTTTCTTAGTAATTTGTCTCATCTTTGTTTCGGTCAATTCTTCTTCTTCTCTCTTCCTTTTTTTTCTTTGGTAAAGTCAGAAGGCTTCATGGGACACCTTAGATGATGAGGCGGCTAAAACCCATTATCTCAATATAGGGCTGGCCGAAGTCCAAATAATCCGTTCAGTATTGGGCAGGTTATTAACTCGTTCATTTATTGAACTCAGCGATTTTGATCAAATACATCTCAATCCATTTAAAGTTGAGTCGATTTTTAGCTTAAATTATTCCATGAGTAACTTTGTCAAAATATCTTAGAAATATTTTCTCCGTTTGATATGTTATATATCATCATAACAAAAGAAAAAAGTCTTACTTAGTAATTATACAATTGATAAGAAAACAACACATATTAAGTAAAGCTTGATAAGAGTTGGACGGATTGAGCTATGATCCAAATTTTAGCACATCTGACCCAATCCATCTTAGCCCAAGTAACTTTTGGATGAGTTATTTGTCCCGACTAATTATTAACTCAACACATTTTGAGGCCCAAAATAATCCCAACATGTCCATTTGACATCCATGTCTCAATAGTTTAATGAGTGCATTTTCAGTCAAATCCCAACTAGGATTTTTAAAAACCACCATTTGATAAGACATTGTTAGCTATACGGAGTCATTTTCTATCACAAGTGCACGATCTCACGTTTAATATTTGATGAACATTATACCCTTCTAGATATCTTCTTAACACTTTAATTTCCAAGTGTTGGACTTTTATCCGTTAATCATACTAATATTATGCCACATTATACTCTCGAAGGAATAAACTGACTTGATCAAGAAAATTGACACCTAACTACGGTCCAATCATTTTAATTCTTGGAACTGTTCGCGATTGATGGTAGAAGTCATCCTATTTGTGCGGTTTGGAATTGAAATCAAAATCTATTAGCAGGGGCGGATGTACCGTTATAGGTACAGGTTCAATTGAATCCATAATTTTTGATGCGGAATATAAATTTAGGTGTAAAAATTTATTAAAATTAAAATAGTAGAGATGAACCCATAACTTTAAGATTATAATAGGTTCAATACTAAAAATCTAAAAGTTGAACCCATAAAATTTAAATCCTGGATCCGCCTCTGTCTATTAGTTTATTCCCTCTGTTTACTTTTACTTGTCCGTTATACTTAAAATATATTTTTACTTTTATTTGTCCATTTTATGCATGTGGTGCAACAAGTAATGTAATCTAACTAAAATAACTTAACTAAATTAATATACACGAGAATTCCCGTATCTCCTACCGTACTACGCTCCCTTTTCTCATTCCGACTTCTTCTCCCTTACCCCTTTCAAATAAAATTTACAAAACACAATTTTAAAAGGAACTGGAACTCTATAGAGCTCGTTTGGTATGAGGGATAAGGGATAATTCTCGGAATTAAATTTAAGATGAGTTTATTCCACGTTTGGTTGGGATAAAATTATGGTATAACTAATCTGTAATGAACCTAGGATTGTCGGCGGAGGAAAAAAAGAAAAAGGATGAAATGAATATGGATTAGGGTATGAGTAAGTGATAGAGGCGACGTGGCAACATTTGGAGTGTTCATAAACACTTATGATGGACGGCCAGATCACAAGCTCTATTAATAATCAAGGGAGGAGATCTAATAAGGAATATTCTAGATTTTCCTATTAGTAACAGAATTAACAGCTGTAACAAATAAGCAAATACCAGTAATTCCTAAATTCTTTCTCTCTCTATAACTTCTACACTCTCTCGTCTCTCTCTCTCTACCTTCTAACCCATTTCTTCTTCTTTCTTCTTCTACAGGGATCATTGGAGAAATTAGAATAAACTCCATTGGAGATATTAGAGTAGTTAGAGATACAATTCCTACAAATTATAAACCTTGATTGATCTAATAAAAATTCCCTTGATTTTTGCAATTCTCTTTGTTTCCAAATTCATTCCATTGAGTTTATTACAATTGGTATCAGAGCACTTTCTTGGCCTTAAAATAATGAAAGTTACAGAAACTAGATCGAAAATTACTGAAGAGAATATTAAAAGAGTAGAAAATCAACTACAGGAGCACATGGCCTCAACAAATCAGAAGTTTGAGATCTGAGCAGCAAGTTGGATCTTCTAATGGAGAAGTTACTTCTACATCATGATGGAATTCTAGGCAGTGGTCCTCGAGAAGGATTACAGCTGGACAACTCTGGAGCTAGGAGCAGGTATGGAGATGCAGTAAACCTTCACGGGGGATAGGGCATTTCAGTCATAGGTTCGAATTTCCTTACGTTGATGGAGTTAGGTCTGATCCTTGTTCATGGCTGAGAAGATGTGAACGATACTTCCAATACAATCAAGTGTTAGATCCTCAACAAAAGCTGGAAGCCGTAGTGCTTCATCTGGTGGGTAAAGCTGAAGCTTGGTTCTTCTCATATCAGGTGAGTCATGGGTTCATCTCTTGGAAGGATTTCTGTGAGGAGATCTGTAGGAGATTTGTTGAAGCAGATAATAGTAAGTTCAATTTAATTGGTGAATTCAAAAAATTAGAACAAAAGGGTACAGTTAATGAATACCTAGAAAAGTTTGAAGAACTTAAGACTTGGGTATTAATCAGGAGACCTACTATTCCAGAAGAATTTTTCTTAGAATTCTTTGTGGAAGGACTTAAAGAAGAAATTAGGAACACTGTAAAAATGCTCAACCCTTATACACTGAGTCAAGTTGTGGAGAAGGCTAGGTTTCAGGAGAAGGTTATTGAGGCACAAATGAGGAAGAGCAGGGTAACTTGAAATAAGGGACCAGTGCAGAATTCCAATTCTGTATTAACTAAATCCCAAGGGAATTGGTCTAGAGAAGGGCAGAGTAATACATCAAATGCTGGAGTGAAAAGGAACCATAATTTGTGTAACAAATGTGGAGATAAGTGGGTTCCTGGCCATCAATGTAAGAATAAGCAACTCAATGCAATGACAGCTAAAGAGGAAATAAGAGAGGTATATCAAACCACTGACCTACCTCAAGAATTGGAGTTCATTGAAAACTCACAAGAGTTGGAATTGGTAGAGGAGGCTGTTAGCCTCAATGCTTTATCTAGAACAGAGGTCCCAAATACCATTACTTTGAATGATATAGCTAAAAATAGATACTGACTATACTACTAGACTCAGGAAGTACCCATAGTTTCTTGGATATGGAGACTGCTAGACAGATTGGATGCATATTGAAGGAAGCTAGACCTATGAGAGTTACTGTGGCCAACGGAAATCAATTGATGAGTCTTTATTCTTGCCCTATGTTCAAATGGAAGATACAGGGAATAGAATTTGAAGACTCAGTAAGATTGATTCAGTTAGGCGGTTGTGATTTGATACTGGGGGTGATTGGATGAAGGCTCATAATCAAGTTCTATTGGACTTTGTGGCATATAGAGTTGTGGCGTCACATAAGGGCAAAAGGGTGGAACTCAAGGGTATGTACAACCAAGCCATTTTGCAGAGTATGTCTAGTGGAAGCATCAAACATTTGTTCATGAAAGGAAAGGTGTTTTGGGGACATTTATTTACAATAACAGCCACAGAAGTGGAAAAACAGGAGGAGTTGCCTTCAGAACTTTTAGGAGTGTTGCAGCTGTACAATGATGTGTTTGTAGAGCCAACCACCTTACCTCTAAGAAGACAGCATGATCATTTCATACCCCTGAAACCAGCATCAACACCAGTCAGTATCAGGCCCTACAGGTACAACTATTTCCAAAAAATGAGATAGAGAAACAAGTTAAAGACATGTTATCTAATGGCATTATATAGCCTAGTCATTCCCCATTTTCATCACCTGTACTTTTGGTAAAAAAGAAGGATGGTAGTTGGAGGTTCTGTATTAATTATTGGGAACTTAATAAAATGACTGTGAAAGATAAGTTTCCAATTCCATTGGTAGATGATTTATTGGAAGAACTAAGTGGCTCCTATGTGTTTTTTAAGATAGACCTGAGAGCAGGTTATTATCAGATTAGGATGAATGAGGAAGACATCCACAAAATAGCTTTTAGAACACATTTGGGTCACTATGAGTTCAAGGTAATGCCATTTGGGTTAATTAATGCTCCTGCCACTTTTCAAAGCCTTATGAATCATGTGTTCAAGGATTACTTGAGACAGTTTGTACTAGTTTTCTTTGATGATATCCTAGTATACAGTTCTACTATTCAGGAACATAAGGAACACCTAACTAGGGTGTTAGAGGTTTTAAGAAGGGAGCAGTTGTATGCCAAGAGATCTAAATATTCTTTTGGGCAGAACAAAGTGGAGTATTTAGGCCATATCATCACTGGGAAAGGAGTCACTACTCACCCCTCAAAGGTAGAAGCCATGGTAAACTGGCCTGTTCCTAAGTCAATTAACGCATTAAGGGGATTTTTGGGTTTAACAGGATACTACAGAAGATTTGTGCAATCCTATGGAGTCATCAGTAAACCCCTAACTAACCTACTCAAAAAGAATTCCTTTCAGTGGGGGCAAGAAGCAAAAACAGCCTTCAACAACCTCAAACAGGCCATGACCACTGCACCTGTTCTAGCATTGGAAGACTTTACAAAGACATTTGTGGTAGAAACTGATGCTTGTTCAAAAGGTATGGGGGCTGTATTAATGCAGGAAGGGAGACCCTTAGCATTTTTTAGCAAGGCTTTAGCCCCTAGACATTGGGGGTTATCTACTTATGAGAAGGATTATATGGCAGTACTAGCAGCAGTAGACAGATGGAGGCACTACTTACAAGGGGGACACTTTTATTTTCAGAACTGATCATCACAGCTTGAAATACCTACTGGAGCAGAAAGTAACTACTGCCCTTTAACAAAAAGGCTTAACTAAGTTGCTAGGATTGGACTATGAAGTACAATACAAAAAAGGAACAGAGAACAGGGTAGCTGATGCATTATCTAGAAGGGAGGTAGAGGATTCCAGCATATCTGCCATCACTGTTATTGAGCCTACTTGGATGCAAGAAATTATCCAAAGTTACCAGGATGATCCTATAGTGACACAATTGTCTATTGAGTTGACAACATCCCCTAACAGCAAACCACACTATACCTTACAGCAAGGAATTATAAGGTATAAGTAGAGAATATACATAGGAAGGGGAATTTACCTCAGAAATAAGATTTTTGAGGTATTACATCAGTCACCCTTGGGTGGCCATGCAGGTCAACTGGGTACTTATAGAAGGATTAAAGGAGTCTTCTATTGGCACAATATGAAGGCTGAGATAATAAGGAAGGTCTTAGAATGTGATGTCTGCCAGTGGATGAAAACAGAGAATGTGCTTTCTCCAGGTCTATTACAACCACTACCTATTCCAGAAATATCATGGCAGGACATAGCCATGGACTTCATTGAAGAGCTTCCCAAATCTGGTAGTATGGAAGTTATATTGGTGGTGGTGGATAGACTAACTAAATATGGTCATTTTGTAGCCCTCAAACATCCTTACACAACCCAAGATGTAGCTGAAACTTTTCTGAAGGAGATATACAAGTTGCATGGGTTACCGAGGACTATTGTGACAGATATGGATGCCATTTTTACTAGTCAATTTTGGCAGAAGCTCTTCAAAACTATGGGAACTAAGCTAAATATGACTACTTCCTATCATCCCCAATCTGATGGTCAAACGGAAAGGCTAAATAGATGTTTGGAGGCCTATTTGAGATCTATGTTATTCACTAATCCTAAACTATGGGTGAAATGGCTACCTCTAGCAGAGTGGTGGTATAACACCAATTATCACAACTCACTTTAATGTACCCCTTTTCAAGCCTTGTATGACTTTCCACCTATGCAGGTTCCATTAGGGTCCCTACCCTATTCTACAAACACAGAAGCAGGGTCACATATAACTCAGAGACAACAAAGGCTACAGAATTTGAAGGAGAATCTGAATCAAGCCCAGGCTCGTATGAAGTTTTATGCTGATAGACACAGGTCAGACAGGAAATTAGAGGTGGGAGATCTAGTCTACCTTAAACTTCAATCATACAGACAAACATCAATAGCAGTGAGAAGAAATTTGAAGTTAAGTGCTAAGTATTATGGACCATACAAAATTACTGAAAAAATAGGAGCAGTGGCTTACCGGCTCGAGCTTCCGCAGGGATCTCAAATCCACCCGGTCTTTCATGTGTCCCAGCTCAAGAAGCATGTTGGACAATCGATTTCTCCACAACAGCAACCTCCAATCTGTGATGAAGAGGGTCAAGTGTTGGTTCAACCATTAGCTATTTTGCAGAGACGAATGGCTAAGGTCAATAATGCAGTGGCAGTGAAGGTACTGGTGCAATGGACAAATTTTTTGAGAAGAAGAGGCGACTTGGGAAGATTGAGGTTACATTAAGAGGCGATTCCCTGACTTTGTGGCTTCACTCAGACCTTGAGGACAAGGTCTTTCTTCATCGGAGGGGTATTGTAACGAACCTAGGATTGTCGGCGGAGGAAAATAAGAAGAAGGATGAAATGAATATGAATTAGGGTATGAGTAAGTGATATAGGCAACGTGGCAACATTTGGAGCGTTCATAAACACTTATGATGGACGGCCAGATCACAAGCTCTATTAATAATCAAGGGAGGAGATCTAATAAGGAATATTCTAGACTTTCCTATTAGTAACAGAATTGACAGCTGTAACAAATAAGCAAATACCGATAATTCCTAAATTCTTTCTCTCTATAACTTCTACTCTCTCTCGTCTCTCTCTACCTTCTAACCCATTTCTTCTTCTTTCTTCTTCTACAGGGATCATTGGAGAAATTAGAATAAACTCCATTGGAGATATTAGAGTAGTTAGAGATACAATTCCTACAAATTATAAACCTTGATTGATCTAATAAAAATTCCCTTGATTTCCGCAATTCTCTTTGTTTCCAAATTTATTCCATTGAGTTTATTACAATTGGTATCAGAGCACTTTCTTGGCCCTAAAACAATGAAAGTTACAGAAACTAGATCGAAAACTACTGAAGAAAACATTAAAAGAGTAGAAAATCAACTACAGGAGCACATGGCCTCAACAAATCAGAAGTTTGAAGATCTGAGCAGCAAGTTGGATCTTCTAATGGAGAAGTTATTTCCACATCATGATGGGATTCTAGGCAGTGGTCCTCGAGAAGGATTACAGCTGGACAACTCTGGAGCTAGGAGCAGGTATGGAGATGCAGTAAACCTTCACGGGGGAGAGGGCATTTCAGTCACAGGTTCGAATTTCCTTATGTTGACGGAGTTGGGTCTGATCCTTGTTCATGGCTGAGAAGATGTGAACGATACTTCCAATACAATCAAGTGTTAGATCCTCAACAAAAGCTGGAAGCCGTAGTGCTTCATCTGGTGGGTAAAGCTGAAGCTTGGTTCTTCTCATATCAGGTGAGTCATGGGTTCATCTCTTGGAAGGATTTCTGTGAGNGGTAAAGCTGAAGCTTGGTTCTTCTCATATCAGGTGAGTCATGGGTCCATCTCTTGGAAGGATTTCTGTGAGGAGATCTGTAGGAGATTTGTTGAAGCAGATAATAGTAAGTTCAATTTAATTGGTGAATTCAAAAAATTAGAACAAAAGGGTACAGTTAATGAATACCTAGAAAAGTTTGAAGAACTTAAGACTTGGGTGTTAATCAGGAGACCTACTATTCTAGAAGAATTTTTCTTAGAATTCTTTGTGGAAGGACATAAAGAAGAAATTAGGAACACTGTAAAAATGCTCAACCCTTATACACTGAGTCAAGCTGTGGAGAAGGCTAGGTTTCAGGAGAAGGTTATTGAGGCACAAATGAGGAAGAGCAGGGTAACTTGGAATAAGGGACCAGTGTAGAATTCCAATGCTGTATTAACTAAATCCCAAGGGAATTGGTCTAGAGAAAGGCAGAGTAATACATCAAATACTGGAGTGAAAAGGAACCATAATTTGTGTTACAAATGTGGAGATAAGTGGGTTCCTGGCCATCAATGAAAGAATAAGCAACTCAATGCAATGACAGCTAAAGAGGAAATAAGAGAGGTAGATCAAACAACTGACCTACCTCAAGAATTGGAGTTTATTGAAAACTCACAAGATTTGGAATTGGTAGAGGAGGCTGTTAGCCTCAATGCTTTATCTAGAACAAAGGTCCCAAATACCATTACTTTGAATGGTATAGCTAAAAAGAAGATACTGACTATACTACTAGACTCAGGAAGTACCCATAGTTTCTTGGATATGGAGACTGCTAGACAGATTGGATGCATATTGAAGGAAGCTAGACCTATGAGAGTTACTGTGGCCAACGGAAATCAATTGATGAGTCTTTATTCTTTCCCTATGTTCAAATAGAAGATACAAGGAATATAATTTGAAGACTCAGTAAGATTGATTCAGTTAGGGGGTTGTGATTTGATACTGGGGGTGACTGGATGAAGGCTCATAATCATGTACTATTGGACTTTGTGACCTATAGAGTTGTGGTGTCACATAAGGGCAAAAGGGTGGAACTCAAGGATATGTACAACCAAGACATTTTGTAGAGTATGTCTAGTGGAAGCATCAAACATTTGTTCATGAAAGGAAAGGTGTTTTGGGGACATTTGTTTACAGTAACAGCCATAGAAGTGGAAAAACAGGAGGAGTTACCTTCAAAACTTTTAGGAGTGCTGCAGCTGTACAATGATGTGTTTGTAGAGCCAACCTCCTTACCTCTAAGAAGACAGCATGATCATTTCATACCCCTGAAACCAGCATCAACACCAGTCAGTATCAGGCCCTACAGGTACAACTATTTCCAAAAAAATGAGATAGAGAAACAAGTTAAAGACATGTTATCTAATGGCATTATACAGCCTAGTCATTCCCCATTTTCATCACCTGTACTTTTGGTAAAAAAGAAAGATGGTAGTTGGAGGTTCTGTATTGATTATTGGGAACTTAATAAGATGATTGTGAAAGATAACTTTCCAATTCCATTGGTAGATGATTTATTGGATGAACTAAGTGGCTCCTCTGTGTTTTCTAAGATAGACCTGAGAACAGGTTATTATCAGATTAGGATGAATGAGGAAGACATCCACAAAACAGCTTTTAGAACACATTTGGGTCACTATGATTTCAAGGTAATGCCATTTGGGTTAACTAATGCTCCTGCCACTTTTCAAAGCCTTATGAATCATGTGTTCAAGGATTACTTGAGACAGCTTGTACTAGTTTTCTTTGATGATATCCTAGTATATAGTTCTACCATTTAGGAACATAAGGAACACCTAACTAGGGTGTTAGAGGTTTTAAGAAGGGAGCAGTTGTATGCCAAGAGATCTAAATATTCTTTTGGGCAGAACAAAGTGGAGTATTTAGGCCATATCATCACTCCGAAAGGAGTCACTACTGACCCCTCAAAGATAGAAGCCATGGTAAACTGGCCTGTTCCTAAGTCAATTAACGCATTAAGGGGATTTTTTGTTTTAACAGGATACTACAGAAGATTTGTGCAATCCTATGGAGTCATCAGTAAACCCCTAACTAACCTACTCAAAAAGAATTCCTTTCAGTGGGGGGAAGAAGCAAAAACAGCCTTCAACAACCTCAAACAGGCCATGACCACTGCACCTATTCTAGCATTGGCAGACTTTACAAAAACATTTGTGGTAGAAACTGATGCTTGTTCAAAGGGTATGGGGGCTGTATTAATGCAGGAAGGGAGACCCTTAGCATTTTTTAGCAATGCTTTAGCCCCTAGACATTGGGAGTTATCTACTTATGAGAAGGAGTATATGGCAGTACTAGCAGCAGTAGACAGATGGAGGCACTACTTACAAGGGGGACACTTTTATTTTCAGAACTGATCATCACAGCTTGAAATACCTACTGGAGCAGAAAGTAACTTACTGCCCTTCAACAAAAAGGCTTAACTAAGTTGCTAGGATTGGACTATGAAGTACAATACAAAAAAGGAATTATCCAAAGTTACCAGGATGATCCTATAGTGACACAA
The DNA here is from genome assembly GCA_026770625.1 of Nicotiana glauca. Classification (NCBI taxonomy): domain Eukaryota; kingdom Viridiplantae; phylum Streptophyta; class Magnoliopsida; order Solanales; family Solanaceae; genus Nicotiana; species Nicotiana glauca. The sequence continues at coordinate 258,480 of MU776069.1, read as the reverse complement.
TTGTCTATTGAGTTGACAACATCCCCTAACAGCAAACCACACTATACCTTACAGCAAGGAATTATAAGGTATAAGTAGAGAATTTACATAGGAAGGGGAATTTACCTCAGAAATAAGATTTTTGAGATGTTACATCAGTCACCCTTGGGTGGCCATGCAGGTCAACTGGGCACTTATAGAAGGATTAAAGGAGTCTTCTATTGGCCCAATATGAAGGCTGAGATAATAAGGAAGGTCTCAGAATGTGATGTCTGCCAGAGGATAAAAATAGAGAATGTGCTTTCTCCAGGTCTATTACAACCACTACCTATTCCAGAAATGCCATGGCAGGACATAGCCATGGACTTCATTGAAGGGCTTCCCAAATCTGGTGGTATGGAAGTTATATTGGTGGTAGTGGATAGACTAACTAAATATGGTCATGTTGTAGCCCTCAAACATCCTTACACAACCCAAGATGTAGCTGAAACTTTTCTGAAGGAGATATACAAGTTGCATGGGTTACCAAGGACTATTGTGACAGACAGGGATGCCATTTTTACTAGTCAATTTTGGCAGCAGCTCTTCAAAACTATGGGAACTAAGCTAAATATGACTACTTCCTATCATCCCCAATCTGATGGTCAAACGGAAAGGCTAAATAGATGTTTGGAGGCCTATTTGAGATCTATGGTATTCACTAATCCTAAATAATGGGTGAAATGGCTACCTCTAGCAAAGTGGTGGTATAACACCAATTATCACAACTCACTTTAATGTACCCCTTTTCAAGACTTGTATGGCTTTCCACCTATGAAGGTTCCATTAGGGTCCCTACCCTATTCTACAAACACAGAAGCAGGGTCACATATAGCTTAGAGACAACAAATGCTACAGAATTTCAATGAGAATCTGAATCAAGCCCAGGCTCGTATGAAGTTTTATGCTGATAGACACAGGTTAGACAGGAAATTAGAGGTGGAAGATCTAGTCTACCTTAAACTTCAACCATACAGACAAACATCAATAGCAGTGAGAAGAAATTTGAAGTCAAGTGCTGAGTATTATGGACCATACAAAATTACTGAAAAAATAGGAGCAGTGGCTTATCGGCTCGAGCTTCCACAGGGATCTCAAATCCACCCGGTCTTTCATGTGTCCCAGCTCAAGAAGCATGTTGGACCATCGATTTCTCCATAACAGCAACCTCCAATCTGTGACGAAGAGGGTCAAGTGTTGGTTCAACCATTAGCTATTTTGCAGAGACGAATGGTTAAGGTCAATAATGCAGTGGCGGTGAAGGTACTGGTGCAATGGACAATTTTTTTGGGAAGAAGAGGTGACTTGGGAATATTGACGTTACATTAAGGGGTGATTCCCTGACTTTGTGGCTTCACTCAGACCTTGAGGACAAAGTGTTTCTTCATCGGAGGGGTATTGTAATGAACCTAGGATTGTCGGCGGAGGAAAATAAGAAGAAGGATGAAATGAATATGAATTAGGGTATGAGTAAGTGATATAGGCAACGTGGCAACATCTGGAGCGTTCATAAACACTTATGATGGACGGCCAGATCACAAGCTCTATTAATAATCAAGGGAGGAGATCTAATAAGGAATATTCTAGACTTTCCTATTAGTAACAGAATTAACAGCTGTAACAAATAAGCAAATAATGGTAATTCCTAAATTCTTTCTCTCTCTATAACTTCTACTCTCTCTCGTCTCTCTCTCTCTACCTTCTAACACATTTCTTCTTCTTTCTTCTTCTACATGGATCATTGAAGAAATATTAATAAACTCCATTGGAGATATTAGAGTAGTTAGAGATACAATTCCTACAAATTATAAACCTTGATTGATCTAATAAAAATTCCCTTGATTTCCGCAATTCTCTTTGTTTCCAAATTCATTCCATTGAGTTTATTACATAATCTCGAGATAGTTATCCCGGGATTGTAGTGTTCTTTTGTCCTCCTTCGAGGGAGAGATAACTAATCTCAGAATAATTCATTTTGTGATAATTAACATCGGATAACTTGTTTCTCAATCAAACCACCCCTATGTGTATAACATAATTTTTTTTTAAAAATAGACATCGGCACAAACGAACAAATCGAAGAAGCTAAATCACGGTAAACGCTTTTCAGGAAAAGTTTGCGAGGTTTGCGCATGACTCATTTAAACCAAATTACACGAGTTAATAGGGAGACATTTCCCTTATTGTTTATTGAGTTCAAAGTTGCAAGGAAGTGTTGTCAATAAATATTCAAAAACTGGTAGCAACGTAAAACCAGAAATGTAGAAGAAATAGAAAATTAATCGGAGCATACTGAATTCATAGTGTTTCTTTGAGGAACTTAATCCCCTTCTAGTAGTTGATATTTAAGATTATTTCATCCTAGGATAGAACGGATTATCCTAATTGGTATAGCGGTACTTCAAACCCCAGTGACCAACGAACTCAAAGATCAGTAACAAATCACACTTGCTACTTTCTTTCTGTTAAAATAATATAGAAGGAAAAAGGAGAAATCACAATTTTCATAAGAAAAATCTGTGGGAAAGATCATTTATTTATAGCTAAGAAGTTGGATAATACCGAAGAGTTGTAACTCAAAATGGCTATTTTATATAATGGCCATTTACACAAATCGCAAAATTTAAATTCTGATCGGAATCCGAACTCGAAGCCGAAGCCGAGCCAATCGACGACAAAGACGGCGGCGCGAGGCCTTCTTGTCAATTCTTTAAGAGCTAGAAGAAGTGCAATTATATACATACCCATCAAAACTCTTTTCCTTCTCCAATATGGGACAATGTCTCTTTGTCAAAGAAGGAAATTCAAAAAAATTATTTTTTCCTCCATTTCTCATTCACTCTATTTTAAGTTCTAACAAGGTTAAACCCAGCATCCCCTACTTAAATGGGGAATGGCTATATCATGAAAGATATGCATGAAAAACTGTGTGATTTACAAGCAAGAATCGCACCTAGATAATTAGGTTTCCGTTTTAACTTTTCGTAGTGAACTTATATCGGATATATTCGATCAATCGGTATATTTTATATCTTTAATCTGTCGAACTTTGGTGTATACCTAGACAACCACAAGTCACACAATCAACCCTTAACCATCTTTGGTTCTCATTATTGTGTTTGTTTCAGCCATGAAAACCACCTAGTTTCATAAGTGCTTAGAGAACTGGCCTTGCAAAGTTCTCCTTGAAGCGGCTAACACTTCACACTTACATAGGTGATTCTTAAACGTGTCATCCTGTAAATACACTGATATACCCCATATCAAATTTAGAAACCATTAAAAAGCCTTAAAGCTTTATCCTTGGTACTAAACATTGTCTTATCATGAGACTTGACCAAAATTTTAGTTAACAATGTTGAACTATCATTAATGACTTCTTTTGATCTCCTTGAACCTAGATATTGGGATCTCCAGTCTTCTAGGTAGAGTTACTGCCACTATTACTTGTCCTTGGCCAAAGTCCCATTCCCCTAGATGATCTTTTAACAACCTCTCTAGTAAGGCCTTTTGTAAGCGGATCTGACACATTATCGCTTGACTATACGTAGTCAATTGTGATAATTTCCCTAGATAATAGCTGCCTAACGGTTTTATGTATTCGTCATATATGATAATAAGATTTACCGTTATACATAACGGTCACAGCCTTTCAAATTGCTGCTTACTATCGCAATGTATGCATATTGGTACCAATGGTTTGGGCAAATATAGAATATCTTCTAAAAAAAATCCGAGTCATTCAGTTTCTTCATCGGCTTTATCTACGCTCTGAACTCAGCCTCCATTATACAACGAGCAATACAAATTTATTTGGACGACTTTCTAGATACCGCTCATCCATAAATAGTGAATATATATCCACTTGTAGATTTAGAATCAGTTAAACCAGTGATCCAATTTGCATCACAATATCCCTCAGTCACCGTAGGATAACTAATGTAGTGTAAAGCAAAGTCTTGGGTATGTTTAAATGTCCCAAAACAAGTTTTATCACCATCTAATAAGATTGACCTAGATTACTCATTTATCGACTCAATTTACTTATAGCACAAATTATATCTGATCGAGTACAATTCATGATATACATTAAAACATCCCAATATATGAGCATAATCCAATTGTAATATGATTTGGCATTTGTTCTTTGCAAGTGCAAGTTGCACATCAATCAAAGTCTTTGCAATTTTAAAATATAAGTGCTTGAATTTTTCAAGTACTTTTTTAATGTAATGAGATTACGACAATGTCAGACCTTGAGGATTCTTATGGATCTTAATACCCAGTATTAAATCGGCAACTCACAAGTCCTTCATACCAAACCTGCTAGTTAGCATATGCTTAGTGTCATTTATGTTGGCAATGTCATTACTCATTATCAGCATATCATCCACATATAAGAAAATAATGACTAGATGATTTGAAACATGTTTAATGTACACACATTTCTCATATTTGTTTATCTTAAAATCATTTGACAATATTATTTGGTCAAATTTCACATGCCATTATTTGAGTGCTTGTTTTAGTCCATAAAGAGACTTAATAAGTCTACATACCTTCTTTTTTTTTACCTGGAACCACAAACTTTTTAAGTTGTTCTATGTAAACTTCTTCCTCCAAATCTCCATTTAAGAAGGCGGTTTAAGGTCCATTTGATGAATTCCAAGACCATATATCGCAGCTAATGCTACTAATATTCGTATGCACGTTTCTTGTAACTAGAGAGTATGTGTCAAAATAGTCAATACCTTATCATTGTCTATACCCTTTGACCGTAAGTCTTGCCTTATATTTGTCAATAGTACCATCATCTTTCATTTTTTCTCTTAAAATCCATTTAAAACCCAATGTTTTATTGTTTGGGGGAAGATCAACCAATTCTCGTGTATGGTTGTTCAGTATGGATTCTATTTCACTATTGACTGCCTCTTTCCAAAATAATAATTTAGAAGAAGATGTAGCTTCTTTTAATGCTCGAGCTCATTTTTCAATAAGAAAGTCACAAATTTTGGTTCAAACGAAGTAGATGTTCTTTGGCCTTTACTACGTCTTGGATCCTCTTGCTATACGTACTTTCTTTTATTTCTTTCCGAGGTCGTTTAGATCCTTCACCAATCGACTCACATTATATACGAAGAATTTAAAATTATCTGATTCTATAATTGTATTATCATGAGTGTTGGAATTTTATGATTTATGAACCAGAAATCGATATGCTTTACTGTTGGTAGCGTATCCTACAAAAATACAATCAACGGTTTTCGGTCCTATCTTTACCTTTTTGGGTTTAGGAACTTGTACTTTTGCCAAATACTGCCACACTTTAAAATAATTCACGTTGGGATTCATTCCTTTTCATTTCTCATATGGAGGAGTGTGTTTTGCTATGGGGTACTCGATATAGTATCCGGTTAGTCGTAAGAATGGATTACCCCGCAAGTTCTGTGACAAATCAGAACTTATCAACAAAGCGTTCATCATATCCTTTAATGATCAATTCTTTCTTTCTGCAATCCCATTGGATTGAGGCATATAAGGGGTCGTTATTTGATAAATAATTCCATATTCTAAACATATTTCTTCGAAAGGAGATTTGTATTCACCACTCCTATCACTTCTTATCATTTTGATTTTCTTGTTAAGTTGCATTTCATCTTCATTTTTGTATTTCTTGAATGTATCTGTAACTTTATCTTTACTGTTAAGTAAGTAAACATATCAATATCGAGTAATGTCGTTAATAAAAGTCATGAAATACTTCTTTCCACCGCGAGATGGTATTGACTTCATGTCCCAAATATCTGTGTGAATTAAGTCTAAAGGATTTTAGTTCCTTTCAACTAACTTATAAGGATGTTTAACATATTTAGATTCCACACATATTTAATATTTTGATTTGTTGCATTCAAACTTAGGCAATATTTTCAAATTAATTATTTTTTTAAGGTTTTATAATTGATATGTCCCAAATGTGTATGCCATAAATTATTTTACTCAAGTAAGTAAGAAGAATTGAATTTTTATTATTGTCATCTACCACTACATTCAGTTTGAAAAGGCCCTCATTAAGGTAATATTTTCCTAAGTACATCTCGTTCTTACTTACTATAACTATGTCTGAAATAAAAACAAACTTAAACCCGTTATTGATGAGAAGTGAAATAGAAACTAAGTTCTTCCTTATTTCGGGAACATGACAAATATTGTTCAGAGTCACCACCTTGCCAGAGGTCATCTTCAAGAATATCTTTCCATAACCTTCAATTTTGGTTGTTGGAGAATTTTCATAAAAATTGTCTCGTCGGGTCCAGTGGGAGCATATGAAGCAAATGCTTCTCTAACAGCACAACACATGGCGGGTGGCTCCAGAATCAATCCATCACTCCTTTGGATTTCCCACTAAGTTTCATTCAGACAACATAGCGTACAAGTCATCAATATCGTCATTTGTTTCAACCATATTTGCTTGACCATTTTTCTTCTCTTTTTTTAGAGCACAACATTCTGTAGTTTTGTGTCCAAGCTTTCCACGGTTGTGGGAGTTTCCCTTGAATTTCTTCTTGATGAGATAGTTCTTTGGTCGAGAAGATTAGTTGGAGCAGTCTCAACAATATTTTCTCCCATAATTGTTGAGTTTTCACGTATCTTCTTTTCTGCAACTTTATTATTTTGTTCGATTCTCAATCGAACGATGAGATCTTCGAGTTTTATCTCCTTGTGCTAGTGTTTCAAGCAGTTCTTAAGGTCCCTCCTTAAAGGAGGCAACTTCTTAATCATTACTGCAACTTGAAATGCCTCATTGATGACCAAACCTTCAATAACGTAATTAGTAACATAATTAATACTTTCAATAGAAGCATTAATTCAGATTATACCTTCAGCAAGGATATCATGAATTATAACTTGCAGCTCTTGAACTTGGATAATGACAGACTTGTTGTCTACCATCTTGTAGTCCAAAAATTTGGCTGCAACAAACTTCTTCACACCGGTATCCTCAATTTTATATTTCCTTTCCAACGCATCTCATAGCTTTGTAAGTCACAATACTATAGACGTTGTAAAGATCATCCTCCATTTCACTAAGAATGTAATTCTTACATAGGAAATCTGAGTGTTTTCATGCCTCACTCACAATAAAACGTTCATTCTCAGGAGTTGAATCGGGCAGAACTGGAACGTCATCCTTGATAAACTGTCATAGACTCAAAGTAGTCAAATAGAAGAACATCTTTTGTTGTCAACGTTTGAAATCAATACCGAATTTTTTTTTGGGCATTTCTATCGAAGCCGGTGGTGGCACAAAACGACCGGAAGAAGCAACATTGCTTGTAGAGCCAACCACTAGGGTTTCTGTTTCTGTCATTTCTGCTAGTCACAAAATAAAAATAAAATTGATTAACTGTGAAATATTTAAAATCTTCCAACCGAATAAACTTTAACAGAAACAGATTAAATAACACGGTGAAGATTTTGTATCATCAAACCGAATACAAAAGGAGTAAAAAATTACAAAGATTTTAATCTCGTAATTGAGTAGAAAGTCACAAGGACTTTAATCTCAACTAAGGAGTAGAATATTCGAAGATTTTAGTCTCCACACTGAGAGTAAAAATCACTAGGATTTAGCCTCCCACAAACAGAATATAAAATATATTGGAAAATATATTAAAAAATCAGTAGCAACTTAAAAATAGAAATGTAAAAGAAATAGAAAATTAATCCGAGCCCACTAAATTTATAGTGTTCCCTTAAGGAACTTAGTCTTAGTACCCGAAGTTTAGGATTATTTCCTACCAAGATAGAATGAATTACCCTCACTGGTGTAGCGGTACTTCAAACCCCAGTGACCAACGAACTCAAAAATCAGTAGCAAATCACACTTAATCACTGCTTTCTTTCTGTTAAAAATAATGCAGAAGGAAAAAGGAGAAATTATAATTTTCAATAAGGAATATCTGTGGGAAAGATCATGTATTTATAGCTAAAAAGTTAGGTAATACCGAAGAGTTGCAACTCTTCATGTAAAGGCTGCAACCCAAACTGGTATTTTATAAAACGGCCGAAGCCGAAGCCGATGCAGAGGCGATCCGAGCCGAGCGACGACAGTGCGAGGCTTGCCTTCTTCTCAACTCTTTATGAGCTAGAAGAAGTGTAATTGTATACATACCCATCAAAACTCTTTTCCTCGTCCAATACGAGACAATGTTCCTTTGTCAAAGAGGAAAATTTAAAAATTTTATTTTTTCCTCCACTTCCTATTCACTATATTTTATGCTCTAACAAGCTTAAACCCAACAAGATGAAATTTATATTGAAGTGTGAGATCATCTCATTCTAAAAAGATTAAATCGTTAGAGAAAATACAATTTTATTTGTTGAATTATTACATCTTCAGCACGCCTCTATATCACTTGCTGAGTGTGAGTCATTTTCATAGACCAAGTGTGTGTAAGCTCTTTTTTGTAATAGGTGATGATGAAAGTCGCGAACCTCGTATATTTGTCTGGTTAATAGTATTATTGGAGTGTGTAACCATATCTTATTTAAAAGTTTAAGCTGTTAGATATAGTACATTATTATTTGTTAAGTTATATCTTCAACAATTTATAAACACCTTAAATTTTAATTTTATATAACACTCTATATCATAACGCATATTTTTTGTTCTTGTATACTTTTGAAGGAGAAAAGATGGAAAGGTAAATTCTTTCCAGCGTGTGTTTTCTGCTTTATTGCATACCATATGGTCGGAATCTGTACTTTCTATTTACTATTGAAAAATCACACTGCTTGAAACACTTTCCTAAATTCAAACCCTAAAGTATAATAACTGACCAGCAAATTTTTAGCTTCACAATGAACAAGTATACTTTCTTTAATTTAGACACGTTAGAAACATTTAGAAAATTCTTTGTAGGGCCCCCATTTGGCTAATTTTCTAAAGATAGCATGTCTTTATGTTGGTTGTTGTTTAAATAAATATTATCAAAATTGATCAATATCCATAAATCAGTTCAATTCTCCACGTTTATGTCATGCAAAAATACCTTTAAGATCATTTCACTTTGTAATTCAAAATTATAACTCTGTTTTTTCTTCCAACTAGTTGATCATTTTATTTAAACTTTTAATTTTTTTAGCGTACTCTTTCCCAAAATGAACATCACACGGTTTATTGGTGCCAAAACTAATAACATGTATTGAAAATTGAGGATTGACGTACAAATGTCGAATTGTATGCAATTCAAAATACAGGAATCGACTATCCTTTTTTACTTCGATATTAGAAGTAAAAATGTTAGAAAATAAATGGGATGATATGAAGTAAAAAATCATACAATACTTTTTAAGAAAGTCGAACATGTCGAGCTTTCACTTTTCTACCTTAAAATTATTTTCTTGCAAGTTCTTATGCCTATTTTAATTAGCTAGGCTCCACGCCTTAGACTGTTTTTCCCATCTCAATAACGAATATGTCTTTTTTTTTTTCTTTATCAGTTCTTGGGGAAAATCATTTCACATATATATGATCATATTAATAGGCTTGTTTTTATTTATTTTTATGGTAGCTCCGCAATTACAGTATTTTAATTGTATAGAAGTTTGAATGGAAAAAAGGCAAAAGAAGGAAGAAGAATGAAGACTACAACTTCCACAATTTTCAGTGGTGTAATTTATTACAATATTTTTTATTTTTGTTAAAAGCTTTTGTTTTAAACGATTTTGGAAATGTTTGGTTCTTATTTTATAGGAACTATGCTTTATGTTGACCTTCTCTGAAGGCCAGTTGTAGTAAGTGATTAATTGCACCAAACAGAACAATAATATGTGATCCGCTTGTCGTATCTTGAAAAGTTCATATAAACATAAATACGATATTGACAATCAAACCTTTTAAGTCAAAATTGGAAGCTGCATTAATTATTTGACTGAATTCTCTTGATTACTTAAGCTGTCTGAGGCTTAACAGAAATATATATGTCACGATTCTATTTTATATAACGAAGGCTTTTGTTTCTTGGTGTAATATTCACGTGGCCAAGTTATGACATTGTTTATGCTATAAAGTGAAAAGAGATCCTTCGAGCGGCCGCGTTGGTTGAGCAGGAACTTTTTCAAACGAGAGATCTAGGGTTCGAAACCCACTTGTATACCTTCTCGCTCAGCGAGCCCCATGTGTAGTTTGCGGGATAATTCACAGGAGCGAGATATCCTGTGCGCGCCCAAAAAGTAGCACCTGCGAGTTTCCTGTAATACATCGTTTAATATATGACTTTAATTTGATTTTCTTATTTGGTATTTGGACACCAGATGATTTCTAATATTAGTTTATGCAGGAACTGATATGAACAATTGCTGAAAATAACATTCGTGCATTCTTAGCGCTCGAGAACTTAAATCAGAAATTTTTTAGACGGACTTGAACCTCTTTAGAATTGTAAGAAAATGCAGTGTATCAATATATGTGAGCATTCTATAAAACTGGTAAATATTATGGGACACATCCAAGTGATTCCAAAACAAAATTTAAAGTGATACATAAATTGGAAATAATATTTATTTTATACGAAAATTGAAACCATAGAAAATGAAATATAATTTCTAGTAATATTCACTTCGAACGCTAAATAAAGAGAATGGTTTTGAGAATTAAATTACATGTGGAAATATTAAAATGGAGCATAGTCGTATTTGAATAACGTCGTCCATGAAATAAGACCATGACCTACTGAAACAATGTACTTTATTCGTTCAAGCACCGCCAATGTGATTCATTTAGAACCAGTATATGTATTAGAAATCACAATTTCTTTATCATTTATTCTTTAAGCCCGTGAACAATGAGCTAAATGAAAAGATTTTAGAGAAAAAAAATTTATTATAGAATTAAGAATTCTATAAATGAGGCATTTAATCTACTACTCCTCAGCGTCAATTTACATGAGGTACACTTTTTTAACTAGTCCGCTCAAAAAGAATAACACATTTCTATTTTTAATGAGAAGTTTTTATAGCCACAAAAATATCATGGCCATACAGCTTTTACCCCTTGAGCTTTTACGATCAAAAATTTCAAAAATATTTTTTTCTTAAACTCCTTGTAGAATCAATCTACTTTTAGAACATGCACAGCCGAAGCAAGCATAATCATAGGTATCACAAACATGTAAACTAGACATTGATTTAATTGCAGAGATTAGACGCACTAAGCTCTCGAAACTGTTGTACAAATCATTCACCGGGCAAGAATCCATGACTGCAGTCTTATGCAATGCTTTTAGTAAAACCTCGGACGAAAATATTTATGTGGGCAAATATTACTACTCTGAAGAGTGAGTTATTAGGTGAAACTAATTTTATATTTGTAATGGCTGAAATTGAGCAAAAAACCAGCCCAAAATCGTGTAGAATTCTACTAGGGTAGTAGAATATGAGTTCAACTCAAATAGAGAACTTTTCTCGTAAGTAACTTTATACACAAGTCTATCAAAGTTTAACTAGGTATAGCAGGAATCACAGAAAATAATAAGAGGCTACCAATTATAGTATTAATTCGAAATTCGGATGAATTAAATCCTATTATAATTAATCACAGTTTATTCCTCTAAAAACTGCAATTGAACTCCTCAATATGAATTTCGTAATTCACAATCACTTATTTTAACTCCCCATATTAAGATTACAAATACCAGTTGATTAAACTAAATCACTAATAATTAATTTAATCAACTAATTAAATTCTTTATAATTTCACTTTTTCATGTGACGGATACAAAATTTACCAGCCGGATTTTCACATGGAAACTTATAAGCTTACATAGAGAGGTATTATCATACTCAAGGTTGAGTTATGGATTCTGTCAACTTATTATCATTTCACAAATGTTGTTCGTTATTGTCCTATTTATTTGGAATACACTAACTCTGAATAAAGTTGTACCTTTAGTTAAATTAAAATAATAAATAAATTATATTAATCATAATAACTATATCAAGATTAGGAATATAAGCTCATTTAATAAATCGGGAAAAATATTTTATATATTCAGTACAAAGACACCTTTTCTCTACTTGGTCCGTTCAATATACACTAAGTATACTAGCACAAGAAGTTAGAGTAAAGCAACTCCCATAATCAAGATAAATTATACTTTAATCTTGTACAACAATCATCAAGATATTTTACCCAATAATAACTTCGATTGTGAACATAATTATTAATTATGAGAACCGATAATTTAATCTTCTGTGCATGAGCTAAGACTCCATACACTAAATCGTCTACTACATAACTAAAATGATATACATGTAACAAAATATCTACTTAAAATAATACTTTATTGAATTGAGTAAATTAAATAAATAATTATTCCATAAAGAATAAAATATAATACTATAGCTAAACTACATGGTTAATAATATATCCCAACAATCTCCTACTTAGACTCATAACTACGCGTCTACAACTCTAATACACATTCTTTCTACATGCTTGTCAAAAATTTTCTGTGGCAAGCTCTTTATAAACGGGTCTGCCAAATTGTTCTCCGACACAATTGATGATAGGCTATAATTACGTATTTTAGTCGCTTATTACACTCGAGTTTACTGCACTTTAATTGAGTTTGAGCTTTAATCGCTAGTGTTTTGCACTAATTATGTGTTTTATACCTTGTAGGTGTGATTTCGAGCTATATAAATGTTATGGAATGAATTTAAATTATTTGAAGCTTTGAAGTCTGAGTAAAAGCTTAAGGAATTAAGCCGGGATCGTGTTCGGGGGTCAAATTTGATAATTAAGTACGAACGAAGACTCGAGGAGGTATATTACGCACTATCTAGTAAAATAGACATAACTCTTTGTTCAGACCTCCATTTATGCTCCATAATATATGGTTGGAAAGCTAACGCAAAGACCTACAACTTTTATGTTTTGAGTTTTTCTAAATTCTAAACGAAACAGGATGAAAAATCGCGGTTCCACCGCTACCGCGGCAGAACCGCGGCAGAAAATCAGAGACCATGTTTGGCCGCGGTTCTACCGCGTTTTGGCCGCGGTCGCGCCGCTCCAGGCGCCAAAAAGAGTCCTATTTCGTCCGGAACAAGTTTATTTCGGCCCTACACTATTCCAACTTGTATAAAAGGCGTCCTAAACCTA
>MU776069.1:195438-239203 GCA_026770625.1 Nicotiana glauca | reverse complement strand
TATTTAAACACAAGAATCTTAATATCTATAAGTTAGGAATTGTTCAAGCTTGTCTTCTTGGTGATAGTGAACAGCTGTAGCTAAACCTTAGTTCTCTTTGGGATTCGACTCCGGACTTGTAAACCGGATTATATTTGCAACGACCGCATTGTCCTTTTTATAAGGCATAGTTGAGCGTGATCAAAATTTTGAATCTTCAAAACTTTTACATCAACTCTCTGAGTTATGTCCCGAATTATATGATATTTACGCTCATATGCTTTCTCCTTTTATGGCTTCCCGGTTCCTTCGAGTTTGCAACTGCACCACTTTTGTCATAATAAAGTACAATTGGTGCTTGAACTGAAGGAACTACATTAAGCTCTTTCGGTAAGTTCTCAAGCCAAAAAACCTCTTTAGACACCTCAGAGGAAGCCACATATTTGGCTTCCATGGTGGAATCAGCAACACATGATTGCTTGATACTCCTGATAGGTTTTAAGTTTAAGTTTCAATAATAACAATATTATCTTCTGTTATATTTCCGGGGTAAACAAAAAGGAAAGAATGAAGATAATTAGCAAGATTGCTACTGGATTCAAAATAAAGAATGAAGGAAGAATTAGTTACTGCATTAATGATCATTAAGAGGCAGCTTGACTCATCCCTAATCAAGGAGTGAACGAAGATTCAGTTACAATCATTAATGGTCAATCAAGAAGCATTTCAACTCAATCAAGGGAACTCAGATTACCAATCTTGATCATTCCAGTTTCGAAGAATACACTCACTAATCTCTCCTTGAATTCACCTGTAACATGGAAGGTGTCACGCCCCAAAAACCGAGGAACACTACCGGTGCTCAACCGAGTAAATCCGACTGAGCAAGTCTATTAGGTTTCATTTTACCCAAACTAATTCATGAATAAATAGGAGATGGACTCCTTTAATCATACTTAGTAAGCATTTCATTAACAACTTTCATTTCATTTCCATTAGCAGCTTAAATCATAATTACCAAAATATTATAAGATTTATAAATCTTTTCCAAACATCAATAATTCTACTTTAATTCCAATACTCGACACTATCCACAACATGTCTACGGAGCCTCTAAACACAACTTAAGAGTAATGTAATATGAAAATGCCGGTAACAAGGCTCCGGCTATACCTCAAATACAAAGTACATGATAAACAGATGAAACAGGATCCCGAAACAAAGTAGGGCTCACCAAGTCAGCTGAAAGTATGATGCGGCACTAGCTGCTATCAACACTGCCTGCTATAGAAACATCTACATCCATTTAAAAACGTAGCACCCCCGGCAAAAGGGACGTTAGTGCCATCGAATAACACTACTATGTATAACTAAACACCATCTAGTTAGAAAGAACTTTCATACAAAAATAAAAAAATCACAAGTATAACTCAAAAGCTTTAAACGATCACAATATTATCAATATAAAAGAATCATACAATTTTCGCATCATGTTTCCATAGCCTTTAGTTTGGGGCATTTCATACTGTTCAACATCGCTCACAATACCACCGCTATCTTGAGCGGAGTCTGATCACGACCCGATCGGCTAGGTTGCCTCGATTGAGACATATAATTCAATCACCACTTCATTTCCCTTTTTTCGGAATTCAATATCAGCACATTACCACCATGTGTGCGATATGATGTCCAATCACGGCCCGATCAGCTAGGCCGCCTTACCTAGGCGTTGTTCCTTTCTCATTAATCATCTCATTTGAATCTTTATTTCACATATATCATATCAAATCATTGGCACTTAGGGCCACAATTATCACATCATTTCCACTTTCAATGTTAGATTTGTAATTTTAGGATAATATGTGCACACAAGAGCAAATAGAATTGTAAGCATAGATGAGACTTCACATAGATGACACAATATATGCAGCTTCAATCTCAATTTAAGGCTTAAGCATCTCAATACATGATTCATATTCCTTTCACCCTTTCAAGTTATCAAAAATAGCACATTAATCATATTGAGGCACATCTTTCACGCATATAAGGTCGCAACCCCAAATTCATGTGAAAGAACAATCAACACAATAATTCAACTTTAATCTTACCATATTCACACAAACACCGATGAACCTCAATTTCTAACAGATGGGGTTTTAGCCATACATACCTTGTTTAAGCATTCCTTAAGTTATTACGACATTCCAAAAATTTTAGCAATCCCAATCTACTTTGAGACATAATAAAATTGAACACAAATTAGGAAGGTATTCATGGTTTCAGCTCATTTGAGCATTTTATCAAATACTAGTTGAGCATCTTGATTTCAAATCTCTTTTATAAGGTCTCCTTCATTCCCCAACCCAATCTTTACTTATTTATGTTCAACAATCTTCCCACAAACCTAATTTGTACATGCATGTATACATAATGCTATTACACCCAAGAATCATACCTCAATAACCTATCTTATACCCTAAACTCAAAATTAAAGTCTAATGTATAGAAGCTTACCTCTTAGATGAAGAACATGTGATTGAGCTCTTTGATTCTTAAAGACTTGAGCAAGAGATGAGTGATTATGAAGCTAGGCTCCTTCTCTCTCTCTCTCTCTCTCTCTCTCTCTCTCTCTCTCTCTCTCTCTCTCTCTCTCTCTATAGATGCTCTCAACTCTCTCTAAAATCAGTAGAAAATGACCCCAAATGAAGCCCCAAAGATTATGTATTTAAATAGGGTCAGGTTATAAAAATAGAAAAAATAAGCCTCCGAAATCGAGTCTGCGATTGCAGAATGGACCCCAAAACAAGAATGTGAGCCACAAAATGCATCACGAAATAGGTGCCTAAAACTGGGAAACACTGGCCCAATCTGCAATAGATCTGCGATCGCAGAGTAAAAAATGCGACATATTTGCGATCGCAGATTCGACACACGATCGCATTTTTCTAGCCTTTGGTAATTGGATCATAACTTTGTGTAGGAATGTCCAAATGACGAACAGTTTAAAGCGTTGGAAACTAGACTCAAAGTCCTTTCATATGATAAGTTGTTCATCACATAAAACCTTATACATATTTAGATATGCTCGTCCAAAGTGTGGACTTGTGCAAACTCATTTGGAAACTTAGCCTATTATGAAAATTTCCAATTTGACTTAGGCTTAGGCCTTTCCTTGGGCCCCAAATTACTTACCATAAGACTCGTACACTTATATAACAAGTCCAATTGATGCCCGTCATATTATTAGTACATAAAATATTATAATTAACCTGGGTGGCACCACGAAATCCTAAATTACTTAGTAAAATTTTTCGGGGCCTTACATTCTCCCCCCCCCCCCCCCCAGGATCATTCTTCCTCAAATAAGGAGTAGAGTCCTCCCTAAACGCTTAATTTAATATATCTCTTTTCTCACCTACCTCAAGTCCCTAAATTTTGACTATCTCCTAAATTTTTTAGAATTTTCGGTAGAGTCTCCTTTGTAACTAGGCCTATCCACCTGCCAAAGAACCACCAAAACCATCCTAAAAACACATCCAAAACTCGATAAAGCACCACAATGTATATATCAATGACATGGACCTCAACATCACAAGCACTACATTATCACGATGATACTTGGACATGGACTGCACATTTTTGAATCATAACACCTAGAAGGTACTTGTCAAATCAAAATCAACTGCTATACAATCAAGAGAAAATACCTTATTTCCACAATACTTTCGGCCTTCAATGTAGTCTCTTCGACTTATAGGCTTTTCCATAACACATTCACGGAAACAACCCCAATCTCCAAACTTATCTAACAAGGATGACAGCTAGATACCTCGCATAAGCTAACTATCTATTAACATTCACCTTCAATAATTTACACCAGGGTGATACACAAATGATCTCCACCTACCTTCTTAGACATAGACATATGAAAACACAAATTCATGAGGAACAACTATGGGGAAACATCACACTCCTAGTGCGACCTAATGGGAAATGAGCTTACATACCCTTCATCATCAATTCACATAACATCTACAGGGGAAAATTTTGAGAATAATCGGTTCACCCTCCCGAATTCTAAATCTCTATGCGATCACCCAAACTAAACTCGTGGTGACCTTCATGATTACTCTAAGATGTGCTTTAATAAATTGACCATAAAATTACCTACTGAATGTATGTGATTACAGGGTGACTTTGACACATTTGAACCTTTAATACCAAATAGATCCAATACAGTATGGAGCAACAGAGTTCAAGATAGGGATGGAATTATTCAGGAATCCATTTATGTGCTGACCAGAGTATTTCATGAGGTTACATACTAAGAGACACGAGGATTTCTATTAATGATGCTGACATGGTTTAGTCTAGGTGAATACATCAATTATCAGATAAATGAAGCATAATGGTAACTAATATTCTTAGATAAGGTGGATACCATGTATGTGAACTTGAGATTTTTAAAGACGTGGCCAAGTAGGATACACCAGTTGTGTCCCTGAGCGTAAGGTAAGTAGTTGAGATCAAATGGTAAGACTCTTGCAACATGGGTGTGATTGAGGCCGCAAATGAAATATGTGGAATTTGATTTCACTCCTAACAATAAGAAACCCAAGGACTCTATGCCATAAGTGCATGAGGATGGAAAATAAGTCATCTACTTATGATATTATCATAATTCGAACAATCTAACCCTTCCTAAGGTGGTAGATTGCCAGAGGTTGCAAAATTTTGTGCACATGACAATGACGTTGTCGATAATCCTAGAAGCCAAGTGAGCAGAAGACCACGTAACCCATCCAATCTGACCCATTTAAGATTTTTGAAAAAGGGTCACACTTTGGTTTGAAATCATTGCAATTTAAGCATGAACTTTAAGGAAAATCATTACTTTTGAAACCCATGAGACAAGCCCTCGTAGTCCTAGAAAATCATCAACAATGGCAAGAAAGTAATTAAAACCATTACGAGTTGGTATAAAATAAGGCCTCAAAGTGCCCACATGGATAAGTTTAAAAGAATGAGACGACTTAATGCATTTATCGGGGAAAAGTAACCTAGGTTGTCTAGTCACATGGACAAGTAGAGCAGGTAGATGATTGTTTAGGAGAAAATCTCATAAGGAGTGCGAGCAATATCTTTTTATCCTAACAAAAGGAACATACCCCGACCCTTGACGCCATAAGGCATAAAATTAGATTCACAAGGAGAGTTACCAGATGAAAATAGATAGTAAGGCAGCACAACCAAGAGCACCGCTTGGAATCGACAAGCTTAAATAGAGTTGAAGAAATTAGAAGTCTGTAGAAAAGGGGAAATTTGCCCACTCTCAGGACGCTGGTAGAGTACATAAAAGTGAGGTTAATTAAATCAGATCATATAGTTGGATAACTAGTTGAGACATTGAGATAATATTGCATTTAAGATTACGGGTAAACAACACATGATGCAAGACAAATGAAAAGAAAGTGAGAGAGCCTTATGGAAGTAACCTTTACATTGTAACCACTAGGAATGGTGGTAATATAAAGCGATTACGAGAAGCTACATTTTTTAAAGAAGATCTTTGTATGTAGAAATGTGATGTATAGCTCCAGAATTTAAAAATCCAATTATGTTTAGCAACTCTACTTCACAAGGAAGCACTACAGCACACTTCTACACAACCAACTATTACCAGCCAAATTGGGAGATGCTATAAGACTTGACTGAGAGAGAAGCTTTGGCATATGAATGTGTTACTATGTGTATTGCTCCTTGGTCAATCCAAAACCTTAGACTGACAAGCAGATATTTGGACTAGCACATGTGTAGATAATCCATTATCGAAAGGAAATCATTCAATCTCAGCAATTGCAGCATGTTATCAACCTTTGATGAACTTGAAGTGAGGTGGGAAACCAATGAGATAGTATAAAATAATCATTGAAGGTTTGCAGATGTTCATAATGAGTTCTCCATGGATTTTGACTTGAGAAGTACCCAGATGCTAATGAAAGACAGAAAATAGGAGAAACAGGTGTTGTGCTACGATAACCTCCAACGGTGCACTTGGTCTTGATGGAGAGCCTAGTAAGGGTCCTTATGGGAAAGGAAGTGTTATAATGGCATATAGAAGGATATGTTCTCTCATGGTTATCAAACATGTGTTGTGAAACTAGCACAATGAATTCACTAACTAAGGAACACAATTAACATATGTTGTGGAGGTGTAAAGAGAAAATAAACATTTGTTACGAGTTGGACATGCTTCTGCTATATTAACTCCCAACTGCAATACACGACCATGTCACGGGCAACCACAATACTAGGAACAAAGTGAGCTACTTACTGTGGGATGTCCCAAGAGGACCCGAAAGCTATACTAAGATGGCGACACAAGATCTTCCTATGATGGGGATGTGAGGATCTAAATTTTCAGAGAGACTTTATGCATACGGTGACCATTTCGATTGACATGCACTCATGTGATAGGTGTTAAGTTATGCTCTTACATTACTAGACATTGAGAAGCTTTCATGATGATACTCGCAAGAGAGTAGAGTGATTCTTCAAACCATATAAGCCATATACACAAGTGAGTAAAAGAGTGACTCGAGAATGATCGCAACACTGGGATTCCTTACATGGAACTAGACACCACATAGGTAAACTTTACGACACATGCATAGGAACAAGTTGGCAGATGTTGTCCATTTAAATAAAATATTCTGTAAGAAATTCATCAAATATAGTCCCTTGTAGAGAATTTAGGAAAGAAAGTGGAAAGTATTAATCCTTGAGTTATAACTCCATTCAAGGACGTATTTATAGAAATTAATTCCACAAGAGGATGTAAATAAGAGAATTTGTGATAGAGTGGATTCACGAACAATACGGCTCCTTCGAGGAGTACGTACACACAAGTCTTTGTGACTCACATCTTATTAAGACCATGTTTATGAGGACTCTTCAATATGGATGTACATATACAACAAGAGTACGTTGGTTGTACTAAGTAGTGACTTACTTGGTGACCTTAGGTTGATAGGGCAATAGCTGAATCGATGCCCCTCGACTCCACATCCCTAACGCACATTGGTACCATGCCAATATACTATAGGATTTGGTGGTGCAGTGACATCAATAGGGACAAGGACACTCCCCTCTTAGCGGTAGGTTCTACCAATCCCTCCATACCTCAATACATTCTCCTAACAAGTCCTTGGGCAATCTCCTCGGACTCAATGGTTGGATCACTCCCCCCTCATGGCTTTATATTCGTGGATTATGGTATCATGATTACTCATTTTGAGAGTAAGTCTTGGAGAGAAAACTAACTCCCTAACTTGAGCTCTATCACACGATTGGAGTATCAAAGAAAAGTGAAATTCCTAAATGTCCGAATAGCCTCCAACTTATAGATGTGGTCGACTACACACCGATAAGAAGGACTCTTCTAGACACGGCTCCGAGACATCCTAAGACACTATAAAACCTTAGGCTCTGATACCAAGTTTGTCATGCCCCAAAAACCTAGGAGCACGACCAGCGCTCTACCGAGTAAACCTGACTGAGCAAGCCTGTTAGGTTTCATTCTACCCAAACTAATTCATGAATAAATAGGAGATGGACTCCATTAATCATACTAAGTAATTATTTCATTAACAACTTCTATTTCATTTCCATTAACAGCTTAAATCATAATTACCAAAATATTACATTTTATAAATCTTTGCGAAACATTAATATTTCCACTTTAATACCAATACCCGACACTACCCACAACCTATCTACGGAGCCTCTAAACACAACTGAAGAGTAATGTAATATGGAAATGCTGGTAACAAGGCTCCGACTATACCTCAACTACAAAGTACATGATAAACAGATGAAACAGGACCCCGAAATGAAGTGGGGCTCACCAAGTCAGCTGAAAGGACCAACACTGCCTGCTATAGAAACATCTACATCCATTTAAAGACGTAGCGCCCCGGCAAACGGGATGTTAGTGCAATCAATAACACTAGTATGTATAACTAAACACCATCTAGTTAGAAAGAACTTTCATACAAAAATAAGGAAATCACAAGTATAACTCAAAAGCTTTAAACGATCACAATATTATCAATATAAAAGAATCATACAATTTTTGCATCATGTTTCCATAGCCTTTAGTTTGGGGCATTTCATATTGTTCAACATTGCTCACAATACCACCGTTATCTTGAGCGGAGTCCGATCACGACCCGATCGGCTAGGTTGCCTCAATTGAGACATATACTTCAATTACCACTTCATTTCCCTTTTTTCGGAATTCAATATCAGTACATTACCACCATGTGTGCGATATGATGTCCGATCACGGCCCGATCGGCTAGGCCGCCTTACCTAGGCATTGTTCCTTTCTCATTAATCATCTCATTTGAATCTTTATTTCACATATATCATATCAAATCATTGGCACTTAGGGCCATAATTATCACATCATTTCCACTTTCAATGTTAGATTTATAATTTAAGGATAATATGTACACACAAGAGCAAATAGAATTGTAAGCATAGATGAGACTTCACATAAATGGCACAATATATGCAGCTTCAATCTCAGTTTAAGGCCTAAGCATCTCAATACATGATTTATATTCCTTGCATCCTTTCAAGTTATCAAAAATAGCACATTAATCATATTGAGGCACATCTTTCACGCATATAAGGTTGCAAACCCAAATTCATCTAAAACAATAATCAATACAACAATTTAACTTTAATCTTACTGTATTCACACAAACACCGATGAAGCTCAATTTCTAAAAGACAGGGTTTTAACCATACATACCTTGTTTAAGCTTTCATTAAGTTACTACGAGGTTCCGAAAATTCTAGCAATCTCAATCTACTTTGAGACATAACAAAATTGAACACAAATTAGGAAGGTATTCATGGTTTTAGTTCATTTGAGCATTTTATCAAATACTAGTTAAGCATCTTGATTTCAAATCTCTTTTACAAGGTTTCCTTCATTCCCCAACCCAATCTTTACTTATTTATTTTCAACAATCTTTCCACAAACCTAATTTGTACATGCATGTATACATAATGCTATTATACCCAAGAATCATACCTCAATAACCCATCTTATGCCTCAAACTCGAAATTAAAGTCTAATGTATAGAAGCTTACCTCTTAGATGAAGAACATGTGATTCGGTTCTTTGATTAATGAAGACTTGAGTAAGAGATGGTTGATTATGAAGCTAGGCTCCTTCTCTTTATCTTTCTCTCTCTATATGCTCTCAAATCTCTCTAAAATTAGTAGAAAATGACCCCAAATGAAGCCCAAAGACTATATATTAAAATGGTATCGGGTTATAAAATAGGAAAAATAAGCCTTCGAAATCGGGTCTGCGATTGCAGAATGGACCACAAAACAAGAATGTGGGCCGCAGAATACATTACGAAATACGTGCCCAAAATTGGGCAACACTTTCCCAATCTGCGACAGATCTGCAATCGCAGAATCAAAAATGTGACATATTTGCGATCGCAGATTCGACACAGGATCGCATTTTTCCAGCCTTTGGTAATTTGATCATAACTTTGTGTAGGAATGTCCGAATGACGAACGGTTTGAAGCGTTGGAAACTAGACTCGAAGAAATTTTATATGATAGGTTGTTCATTACATAAAACCTTGTACATATTTAGATATGCTCGTTCAAAGTGTGGACTTGTGCATACTTATTTGGAATCTTAGCCTATTTTCAAATTTTCCAATTTGACTTAGGCTTAGGCCTTTCCTTAGGCTCCAAATTACTTACCATAAGACTCGTATTCTTATTTACCAAATTCAATTGATGCCCACCATGTTAATATCATATAAAATATTATAATTAACTTACGTGGCACCACGAAATCCTAAATTACTTAGCGAAATTCTTCAGGGCCTTACACCATTATTTATCGAAACCAAAATCAAATTCCTTCTAATATAAGGTACTATAGAAAACATTCTTCAAAACTAAAACTCTATTACTACTAAAAGAAACTCTAATATCTCCTAATGCTAAAGCTGGTGTTGGCTCGCCATTGGCTTGAAAAATGCAAATTTCATTCACACTTAGCCGCTCGCGTTTCCTGAAACCCCTACAAAGTAGTGCGGATATGATTAATGTCTCCTGAATCTACGCACCAAAATATGGTAGAGACGGCCACTAAGCATGTTTCAACGACATTTAAATTTGAATTACGTTGCTTATTCAACTTTGCCAGATAGGCGGGACATTACTTTTTGTGATGCCCGGGTTGCTTGCAATGATAGCACTTTTCTTTGGGCTTATTCTCACCAGCAGCCACACCTCCAGGTGCCAACATCTAGTGAGTCTTCTTCTTTTTTTTATCGCCTCTCGGCTTAGAAACCAAAGCTTTCTCAACTTTCAGTGCCACAACCGGAGTTTGCTGTTTGATAATAGATTCTGTTGCTTGCAGCCCATTCAACAATTTCACTAGTGACAAACTCATTTTGTTCATATTATAATTCGAGCGAAATTGTTGAAAACTGTCAGGCAGAGTTTGCAAGACCATCAACTTGATATTCCTTATCAATAACAGCTCTAAGAACATCTAGTTCATTCAGAAGACCCATCATCTTCAGAACATGGTCCATAACCAATGATTCTTCAGTCATCTTGGTATTTAAAAGGGTTTTCATGGCTGTTTTCTTAGTCGCACGAGTCTGCTCACCGAACATCTCTTTGAGACTTTCAAGCATGTCATAAGCAAACTCCATAGATTGATGCTGATATTGCAAAATATTCGCCATAGAGGCAAGAACGTAACATCGCGTCATCTCATCAGCCGTAATCCATTTATCATAGGCCTTAATCTGACTATCAATAGCATCTTCATCATGTTTTTCTAGGCACTCCTCAATTATTACAAATTTGTAACCTTTAACAGTTAGAACAATATCAAGGTTCCTTTTCCAGTCAACATAATTCGGTCCTTCTAGCTTATTTTGGTTAAAAATTGAATAAAGTGACTTGAATGAAGACATGGTTAATCTGAGATATATTCACATTAAATAGATCATTAGTTATGCAATAAGAATAATAAAATTCAGAATAACACATTACACATATTGAACGCTTATATTCTTTCTTCTTTACTTTATTGGTTCTTCATTTAAAAACCTACTCATGCTATACATATATTTTAAATGAAGAACCAATAAAGTAAAGAAGAAAGAATATAAGTGTTCAATATGTGTAATGTGTTATTCTGAATTTTATTATATATATATATATTGTTTTATTATAAACACTCAATGATAATACCAAGTTACCATTAACTCCTGTAGGATGAGTTAATTTTCAATTTTATAGTTTTTTAGGAGTAACCCGACTATCTAACAACAGTAATAGACAAAACATTGTGCCTGCCAAGAAAATTACCAAACTCAAGCAAATATTGAAACCTTGAAATGGGAGGGAAAGAATATTGTTTGTGACTTGCCCAAAGGAGGCCGATAACGGTGTCATCGCTAAGATCATATTCTTTCTGAAGAGTGAGCAAAGCATCGACAAAGTGTTGTTTAGTTTCACCAGTTTTATTCCTTGCAAGAGTGTGTTCTTCCATAACTCCTCAATTTATAGGTCTGAAGTCTACTCCCGGTTAAACCTAAAAAATCTTCAAATTTTTAACTTTCGCCGAAATGACCTACGGATCTCCAAATCCACATCCAGACGTGCTCCCAATACCAGAATAACCATATGGAAATATTTCCAGACTCAGAATTCCAAACGGACATTAGAAACATTAAAATACTCTTCCAGTCCAAATTTATGAAATCATTCCAAATGCTAACTTTCCACAATAGGTGTTGAAACGCTCCCGGGTCATCCAAAATACAATCCGGGCATACTCCCAAGTCCAAAATCATCATATGAACCTGTTGGAACCCTCAAATCCTTATTCCGAGTTTGTTTACTCAAAAATCCAACCTTAGTCAATTCGTCCAATTTAAAGCTTTTGAAATGAGAATTTTCTTTCCAAATCAACTCTGAACTTCCCGAATTTCAATTTCAACAAACGCTACAAGTCATAATACATGAAGTGAAGTTACTCACGGCCTCAAACCATCGAACAGTGTGCTAGAGCTCAAAATAATTGGTCGGGTCATTACATCTTCTGTGGCAAGATCTTTGTAAACAGGTTTGAAAAATATTCAATACTTTTACATCACCTCTCTAAGTTATGTCCCGCATTAATGATATTTACGCGCATATGCTTACTCCTTTTATGGCTTCGCAGTTCCTTCGAGTTTGCAACTTTACCACTTTTGTCACAATAAAGTATAATTGGTGCTTGAACCGAAGAAACTATATTAAGCTCTTTCATAAAGTTCCCAGCCAAACAACCTCTTTTGATACCTCATAGGCAGCTACATATTCGTCTTTCATGGTGGAATCAGCAACACATGATTGTTTGATACTCCTCCAACTTATGTCTCCACTTTCTAAGGTAAAACATATCCCGAGGTAGATTTTCTAGAATCTCTATCTGACTGGAAATCTGAATCAATATAGCCAGTGGGTGCACAATCACCTGAGTGATAAACCAACATATAATCCATAGTCCTTTTTAGGTACTTTTATGCGTTTAATGGCAGTCCAATGTTCTCATTCGGGATTAGACAGATATCTGCTAACTATGCCAATAACAAAGCAAATATCATGTCTAGTATATAGCATACAAGACTCCCTATAGCAGAAGCATAAGGGATCTCTTTAATTTTTTTTACCGCATCAGTCATTTTTGGGGACTGATATTTTGACATAGAGATTCAATGCCTAAAGGAAGAAAACCTTTCTTGGAAAATTGTATGCTAAACTTGGTGAGAATAGTATCAGTATAAAGTGCCTGGGATAAACTTAATATCCTTCATTTGCGATATCGCATAAGCTTGATCCAAAGGATATGTGTCATTTGTCCCAAGTCCTTCATAATAAAAAGTGAGGACAACCACTCATTTACTGAATTCAACATGCTCACATTATTTCCTATGAGCAAGATATCATCTACGTACAAAATCAAAAATGCAACTTTATCTTTATCCCACTTCTTATAGATACAAGACTCATTTTCACATTGATCAAAATTGAAAGTTTTAATCAATGTGTCAAAACAAGTATTCCATGCTCTAGAAGACTGTTTTAATCCATAAATGAATTTCTTCAATTTACACAACATGCGGTCATTGCTACTTTTTATGAAACCATATGGTTGTGCTGTATAGATGCACTCATCAAGAGTTCCATTAAGGAAAGACGTATTGAAATCCATTTGCCAGATCTCATAATCGTAATGAGCAGCAATGGATAAGAGAATTATAATGATTTAAGCATAGCTACAGGCGAAAAGGTTTTCTCATAATCGATCCCTTCTTTTTGAGTAAACCCTTTTGCAACAAGTCTAGCTTTAAAAGTTTGCAGTTTTCCATCTACTCCTCTATTTTTCTTATAGATCCATCTACAACCAATGGGTTTGACTCCAAAAGGTGGTTCTACAAGGTCCCAGACTTGATTGGAGTACATGGACTCGATTTTAGATTTCATAGCACCAACCCATTTTTAGTGTCTGTATCCTGTAGTGATTCGTCATAATTAAGAGGTTCTGTATTAGGCTTTTCAAGAATTCTATCATAAAATTCTCCCAAGAGCACAAGTCGGAGACGTTTTTTAATAATTCTCCCACTACGACTAGTCACTGCAAGTGCAGTTTGATCTTGTTGTTTAACCGCATCAGCATTTTTCGGAACTGAAGCCTCAATGTTATCCTCCACACCTTGTGGTGCTGGAATATCATTAACTTCTTCCTGAAGTGTAAGCTATACAATAATTTCAGGTTGCTCAACAATCTGAGGTTTTCCAACATTACTCCCACTACTTTGGGTTATTGAGATGTCAGGTGCTCTTGTGCGTTCTGATGCCTATTGATATTTCTCCCACTACGATAATACAGTGGTATGTCAATACTGGTTTTCGGGATACGTTTAGAGATGAGTCATTAGTTACGTCATTGCTTAATTCCTGTAAAACTAGTTTACTTCTAGGAATATGATTCATTAAATAATCCTTTTCTAATAATATGGCATTTGTACCTTCTTTTCTTTGGGATAATAAAATTAATCGACTTTCCTTCCCTTTGGATATCCAATAAAAATGCACACTTTTGTCCTAGAATCTATTTTATCTCTGTTTTCCCTTTCAGCACATGTGTTGGACAATCCCAAACTCGAATGTATCTAAAACTAGGCTTGCGCCCAGTCTACATATCTGCTGGGGTTGATGGTACTGACTTTGAATGAACTAAATTCATAATATAATTTGGTGTTTCTAAAACATATCCAAAAAAAGAAAGCAATTCTGAA
Source organism: Nicotiana glauca (assembly GCA_026770625.1). Classification (NCBI taxonomy): domain Eukaryota; kingdom Viridiplantae; phylum Streptophyta; class Magnoliopsida; order Solanales; family Solanaceae; genus Nicotiana; species Nicotiana glauca. The sequence continues at coordinate 224,813 of MU776069.1, read as the reverse complement.
TAACTTAACATTGATCTAACCATTTCCATAAGGGTCCTTTTTTTTCATCCTGCCACACTATTTTGTTGTGGTGTTCCTGGGGTAGATAATTGAGATGTAATTCCATAATCTTATAAGTTTTTAATGAATTTCACAAAAAGGTATTCACCACCACGATCAGATCGCAATGATTTGATACGTTTATCATGTCGGTTCTCCATTTTCGTCTTAAATTCTTTGAATTTCTCAAAGCATTCAGGCTTATGGAGCAACGGATAAATGTATCTATATTTTGAGTAATAATCTTTGAAAGTCATAAAATATTAAAAATCACCTCTTTCTTGTATATTCATAGGACCACACAAATCAGAGTGAATTAATTCTAACCTATCACTAGCTCTATTTTCTTTTGAGGAAAATGTCTCTTGGTCATTATTACGTCTAAACAGGATTTGCATGTTGGTAGTGCCTCCACTTTCAATAAACTCACAGGTCCATCTGAAACCAACATCGAAATCCTATTTTGATTTAATGACCTAGACATAAGTGCCACAAATAAGTTTGACATTCAGAAATATATTTTCTTTTATGTGGCAGATTAATGTTATTTAATTCTTTTGATTGTAGCACACGAGGAGATATATCAAGAATAAAAATACCATGTACTCTAGTAGCAGTATAGATAAAATGCTTATTAAACTTAATAACAACAGAGTTATTAGCATAATAAATATTATAATCAGCATCCATTATTTTCGAAACCGAAATCAAATTCCTTCTAATAGAAGGTACATAGAAAAAATTCTTTAAAACTAAAACTCTATCACTACTAAACGAAACTCTAATATCTCCTAATGCTAAAGCTAGTGTTGACGCAAATTTCATTCACACTTAGCTGCCCGCGTTTCCTAAAACCCTATAAAGTAGTACAAATATGATTAGTGGCCCCTGAATACACACAAAAACATGGTAGAGATAGCCACTAAACAAGTTTCAATGACATTTAAATTTGAATACCTTGCTTATTCAACTTTTCCAGATAGACAGGGCATTGTTTTTTGTGATGCCCAGTTTGCTTGCCATGATAGCACTTTTCTTTGGTATTTTTCACACCAGCAGTCGCACCTCCAGGTTCCAAAACATTGTGAGCCTTCTTCTTTTTCTTATTGCCTCTCGGCTTAGAAACCAAATCTTTCTCAACATTCAGTGCCATAACCGGAGCTTCCCGTTTGATAATAGATTCTGCTGCTTGTAGCTCATTCAACAATTTCACTAGTGATAAATCCATTTTGTTCATATTATAATTCAAGCAAAATTATTGAAAACTGTCAGGCAGACTCTGCAAGACCATCTCAACTTGAGATTCCTTATCAATAACAGCTCCAAGGACCTCTAGTTCATTCAGAAGGCCCATCATCTTCAGAACATGGTCCCTAACAGATGATTCTTTAGCCATCTTAGTATTTAAAAGGGCTTTCATAGCTATTTTCTTCGCCGCATGAGTTTGCTCACCGAACAACTCTTTGAGACTTTGGAGCATGTCATAAGCAAACCCCATAGACTGATGATGATATTGCAAAATATTCGCTATAGAGGCAAGAACGTAACATCGCGCCATCTCATAAGCCTTAACCCATTTATCATAGGCCTTAATCTTGATTATTAGTAGCATTTTCATCAGATTTTTCTGGGCACTCCTCAATTATTATGAATTTTTAACCTTAAACATTTAGGAAAATATCAAGGTTCCTTTTCCAGTCAACATAATTCGGTTCTTCTAACTTGGTTTTGTTCAAAATTGAAGAAAGTGGGTTGAATGAAGACATGGTTAATCTTAGAGATATTCACATTAGATACATCATTAGTTATGCAATAAGAATAAATAATAAAATTCAAAATAACACATTACACATATAACCATGCTCATTGAACAGTTAGATTCGATAAGGAAACTTAATTATTCATGCAAAATATATGAGCTATGTTAGATATTCACCCTATAAATTAAAACAGGACCGACTCAGATGGAGAATAAACTATAAATTTAAGATAGGTAATGTCATGACCCAAATCCCGAACCCGGTCGTGATGACGCCTCTCGTGAAGACAAGGTCAGCCAGTCAACCCAATTTGTCCTTTAAAACAGTTATTTAAAACAATTATAGTATAATCATGGTTTAATAATACCAAATAGCGGAAAAATATAGATAAAGATGCGGAAATCCAACCCAACACAGCCCTAACCGGGGTGTCACAAGTCATGAGCAACTAAAAAATCCTGACACAAGTTTACTAAATACGAAATCCGATACAATAGTTCGAATAACATGGAAATAATAATATAAAGGAGTCAAGGGGCTGCGGACGCCAACAGCTACCTCGTAATCTCCGAAAAATACCGCCTGGACTGGAAGGATCAGGGATGGAAATCTGCTATGCCTGAATCTGCACACACGGTACAGGGAGTAATATGAGTACTCCGACCCAGTGAGTAATAAATATAAATAATGGCTGAAAGTAAGAAAATACGTAAATGCGCAAAGCATTCTATATAGAAGTAGAAAAATCACTTAAAATACAAATCATTGAAATATCAGATGAAATATCTTTTAAACCAGTAAAACAGGTAATTTGGCAATAAATGTCAAGTAGAAATCTACCCCTCGGGCACGATTTTGTTCCTGGTTAGTCATTGTTACCTGACCAAAACGGGTCCTATAGTGCCATTGTTACCACTGTCTAAAATTTATCCGCTCTGGTCAGTCATTGTTACCTGACTGCACGGTTTTATTCCTGGTCATTCATTATTACCTGACCAAGACGCGTCCTACAGTGCCATTGTTACCACTGTCTAAAATGTTTCCGCTTTAGGTGGGTATCCGCGCTCACTGTGGGTGTGCAGACTCCGGAGAGGCTCCTACAGCCCAAGCACAATAATAACATAAGGCCTGAAAGCCTCCTCACATAATAACATAAGGCCTGAAATCCTTCTCACAGAATAACACAAGTCCTAAAAGCCTTCTCACATCACTCATAAGGCCTGAAAGCCTCCTCACATCACCCAACATATCCTCACATATGGTACTCGGTCTTACTCAATCCAAAAATCATCATAAGCGCCTCGGGAATCTGTAAAACTGTATTTCTCAGCCCAAAATATCATTTCGAATATCATTTGAGTTTCAAATCTATATAAAAGCGGTTGAGTCTGTAAAACAATAATTATCAATAGGACTGAGTTTAAATATAAGTCAAAACAGTGAGAAAAATAGTGATAAAAATCCTCGAAGGATTCAAATAATTGGCACGAAACCCAAATATGAAAATCAGCCCAAATCATGATAATAACAAATAAATTTCAGTCAAATACGTGATAAAATCATCAATCAGGACGGACCAAGTCACAATCCCCAAAGGTGCTCTACCCCACGCTCGCTATCCGGCATGCAAGTCACTTCAATATAGCACTACGATGTGCAATCCGGGGTTTCAAACCCTCAGAAAATCATTTAACATCATTACTCACCTCAATCCGAGCAAAATCCTACTCCACAATACCTTTGTCTCTCAAATCGATCTTCAAATGCCTCGAATCTAGCCACATTAATTCGATTCAGTTAATAAAAATTACATGAATTAATTTCATATGAAATTCTACATTTTCCATTTAAATTCCAAAATTGCACTCAAAATTCGCCCGTGGGACCCACATATCGAAATCCGGCAAAACTCATAAAATCCGACAACCCATTCCGATACGAGTTCAACCATAAAAATTATCAAATTCCGACAACAACTCGACCCTCAAATCTTCAAATTAAACCAAGAGGATTTTCAAAATCTTCCAACTAAATTCACAGATTTAATGCCAAAACTTGTAATAGATTCGGGTAATCTAACCAAAATTAAGTTAAGAACACTTACCCCTTTGTTCTCTCCAAAAATCCCTCGAAAAATCGCCTTATCCGAGCTCCAAATCGTCAAAAATAAAAAATAGAAACGAAGTCCCATTTTCAAAACTTAACATTCTGCCCCTTTGTTTTGGGGTTATTGTTCATGGCTACTGTTCACGGGGTACTGTTCATGCATGTGTGGTCACTGTTCACACGTGCGAAAACTGCAGAAAATTGCAGCAGCTTTTCTTTTTACTAAAAAGGTTCTAACTCCATCATACAAACTCGGAATTTGATGATTCTTATTCCTATGAGTCACAAATAATAATACGAACATAGCCCTTCAGTCAAAACTCAATTCAGAGCTCATTTACTCAGTTCAATATCCATTTCACTCGTTAAATAATTAACTCATGTTTCGCGTCAAAAACCTAATTGCGACTTGATAAAATTAGACCAAACTTTCCAGATCAATCCTATAATTGATTATTTAAATTCTGGAAGTCTCAAAATCAAATTTCGATCTCTATAACTAAAAATGGACTTTTGGATCATTACATGCTTATGCTCAAAACGGCAAAAATCTTCCAAAAACTCTTTTAAAATTTATCCGAGCCTCATGGGACCCCGACCAAACATGCCAACATAATTCATAACATCATTCAAACCTATTCCAATCATCAAAACATCTCAAACAACATCAAATTACCCAAAACTCATCGAATTCAAGCTTAAGTTTCCAAAAACTTCCGAAGTACACTTTCGATCAAAAACCCGACCAAACGATGTCCGAATGACCTGAAATTTCGCACACACATCTCAAATGACACAACGAAGCTACAGAAACTCTCAGAATTTTATTCTGATACCCGGATCAAAATCTCACCTATCAACCGGAATTCGCCAAAATACTAACTTCGCCAATTCAAGCCTAATTCTACACCGGACCTCCAAAATCATTTTCAATCACACTCATAAGTCACAAATCATCCCCCGAAGCTAACTGAATAATTGGAATCTATAATCGATCCCTCTAACTCATAAATCACCGTCCGGTTAATTTTTTCCAAACTAAGCCTTCCTTAAAGAGACTAAGTGTTTAATTTCTTACCAAAACCATTCCAAATCAACTCGATCACACAAGATACAGATAATGAAGCAATAAGAAGCTAAAAATGAGAAAATCGGAGCGGCAACTCATGAGACGACGGGTTGGGTCATCACAGATAAATATCACTTTTATAAACTCTAGTTTCATTGAATCAACATGTAACTCAGTTGGAGAGTTAATACAAGTTATCAAACAACTAGAGATTAAATCATAGTAATTATTTATAATGAATCTATCTGATGGTAAAGAAAACCTATATCAACATATAAATTTATTATATTACTTTAAAACATGTATGGAAATCACAGGGATTGAACCCTAACACCACTATTTTTGAAAAAAAATCTTTTTTTAAAAAATATTTTCAAAAAATAGAAAAATGGCCAAAAACCCATCTAAACAACCCCGAATATCCGAAAATGACGTACATCATGAGTTAAGCTAATGAGTATTGCTCAATAGTCGTTTTTGATGAACCTACCAAATTTGAGGTCAACCGAAGTTTGACAGAAAATCTGAATTCCAAAATCATGACTAATTGGCAAAACCCGTTTTTAGCGTTTTTAAGGTTCTAAATATTTTGACTCATTCATATCATATATCATATTTATGCATGTTAATCCATGATTTCATAACTCAAAATAGTACTTAGAACAGTCACGATTTCTGCGAAAACACCATTGTTTTCATAGAATAAACCCAACAAACATGTAAAATCTAACACCACGTTTTAATGTTACTTTATTCATGCAATATTACATTATCTAGCTAGATGTAATACGGCGTCTGATACCAATTGTTATAACATGCGCACCGGAAGCAAGCATAATCATAGGTATCACAAACATGTAAACTAGATAATGATTTAATTGCATAGATTAAAAGCACTAAACTCTCGAAACTGTTGCACAAATCATTCACCGGACAAGAATCCAGGACTGAGTCTTCTGCTATGCTCCTTGTAAAGCCTTGGACGAAAATATTAGTGTGGAAAATATTACTACTTTGAAGAGTGGGTTATTAGGTAAAACTAGTCTTGTATTTGTAGTGGCCGAAATTGAGCCAAAAACCAGCCCAAAATCGTGTAGAATCCTAGTCTAACTCAAATAGAGAACTTTTCTCCCAAGTAACTTTCTACCAAAGTCTGTCAAAGTTTTACTAGGTATAGCAGGGATCACAAAAAATAATAAGAGGCTACCAATTATAGTATTAATTCGAAATTCGGATGAATAAAATCATCTATAATTAATCATAGTGTATTCCACTAAAACTGCAATTGAATTCCTCAATATGAATTTCGTAATTCACAAACACTTATTTTAACTCTCCATGTTAAGATTATAAATACCAGTTAATTAAACTAAATCACTGATAATTTATTTAATAAACTAATTAAATCTTTTATAATTCCGCTTAGACTATTTCATGTGACGGATACAAAATTCACCGACCAAATTTTTACATGAAAACTTATAAGCTTACATAATGAGGTATTACCAAACTCAAGGTCGAGTCATGCATTCTGTCAACTAATTATCAATCCACAAATGTTATTCGTTATTCTCCAATTTATTAAACATACACTAACTCTGAATAGAGTTGTATCTTTTGATAAATCAAAATAATACATCACATTGATCATAATAATTATATCAAGATTAGAAGTATAAAATCATTTAATGAATCAGAGAAGTTGGAGTAAAATCACTCCTATAATCAAGATAAATTATACTTTAATCTTGTGCTACAATCATCATGATATTTTTCCCAACAATATCTTCAATTGTGAACATACTTTATTAATTATGACTTATGAGAACCGATAGTTTAATCTTATGTGATGAGCTAAGAATCCATACACTAAATTGTCTACTACATAACTAAAGGACACACATATAACAAATGATTTATTTAAAATAATACTTTATTGAATTGAATAAATCAAATAAATAATTATTCTATAAATAATAAAATATAATATTATAACTACACCATATAGTTAATAATATATCCCAACAGTTATCTCATCTAAATTAAAATGGAGTGAGTATTCAATTGATACTTGGTAATAAATATTTTTGTACCAATGGATATGGGGATTCTTTTCGATGAGATTAGTCGGTTTCATTTCCCCCTTTATGTGGAATCTTCGGGATTTCTTTTCAATTTTCTATCTTTAATAGATGGCCACAAATATGGCTTTGTTCTAAGGATTCGAATACAATTAGACATCTCTATAATTATTAATAACAGTTAAATTTTGCTTGGAATTAATTTTTATATTATGTTATAATATATATCCCATGTCAGCTTCTTTTACTTTTATCTTGAGTCGGGGGCTATCGCAAACAACCTCTCTACCTTCACAAGGTATGATTAAGGTCTGCGTACACTCTATCCTCCTCTCCCACCGATCCTAATTTGCGGGATTATACTGGGCTTGTTATTGTTGTTATAATATATATCTTTTATAACATCACTTTACTGCAGTAGCCTATAATATCGAAACAACAAGATTATTATAGAGATGTTTGATTGTACTTTAATTATTTAAGTTTCTATAAATGATTTAGCAAATTGAACTAATCGTCTATTAACTAAAATGGTAAGTGTAGCTCAAAAAAGGGGCGAGGGAAAAGAAGAAATAGTGTTGGAGGGGAATCAGCGGGCAAAGAGATTAATAGTCATAGTGTAGAGAGTTTGAATTACCAAAAGAAAAAGAACAATTTAGAGGGTGTTTTGACTAAGTTTATAAGCCGGTTAAATCGGATTTTTAAGCATATTTTAACTTATCTACACGTTTGGTAAATTTCCAAAGTGCTTATATGTCAAGTGCTTATAAGCTAAAATCAATCATAAATCATACGTTGCCCCAACTTATGATTTATTAGCTTATAAGTACTTTTAGTTTGACCATGATAGTTTATCCTTAATAATATTTTTTAATTCACAAAATATTTTTCCCAATAAATTTTCTAACTTTTTCTTCATTCAATATTGAATCAACACTTATACCAAAACACGTAACTCATTATTTATTAAATAAGTTTCAGCACTTGAAGTACTTTTCAGTGCCTAATATTTATCAGGTACTTGAAATTAGCTAATCCAAACGGGCTCTTAGTATGTCATATAAAGCAATCCAAGGTTGGGATATGATAGGTATCACTTTACTACGATAAATAATTAAATTATCAATTTGCTATATCAAACACTTAATATAAATGAATTATGCGATTAAGATACAATATTATTGAGACAAGATATATATTTAATTCAAGTGTACCTTTTTGTGTTCTTCCATGGGCAAAAACTGCCCTATTTATTGTGTACAAAATACATCCAATTTTACTAGAAGAGAAGTTAATAAGTACGTGCATCCAAGTGATATAGTAAAGAAACGTATGAACATATTAGATGGATGACATGCTCTATAACGACTAAGAAAAAAGCATGTGGAAAACATAGATTTTGAAAACAACGGCGCGTCAGCCGAAATTACTTTTGATTCATAAATGCCAAACTTCCAAATTACTTTACATTATTCACATGAAACGATTAATACATGGAAAGCAAATTAAGGGGACCAAGGTGCATGAATCAAAGCAATCTAAGAGAAAAATAAGTTAATTTAATATTTATTTTTTGGGTTTAATTTAACATGCATGCATTCTACTGGGTGTCCTTTCGTGAACCACAGGTTAAACAAATTCATTTAAACATTCCAATTTCCGAAAAAAACATTCCAACAGTAAATCAAACACTTCATTGGTTATCTTTCACTTTGTTGTTTTCGTTCCCCTTATTAGTCCGACTATGATTGAACTGCACCATGGCAAATATTAGAAAGTCAACACAAAAAATGTGAGATTTTCATATGTTACCTTATTATACTCCCTCCGGATTATAATAAGTGTTCAATTTACTTTTTAACACGACTATTAAAAAAATACTAAATTTTATACGAAAATATTTACTGTGACTAAACTACCCCTAATTAAACATTTACTGTGAGGAATAAGAAAACTTTTTAGGGATATGTACATAAGGGTTATTTTGTAAAAACAAATTGAATTCTTTCTTGATTACATAACTGGACACTTATTTTGAACCAAAATGAAAAAATAAATTGCACACTTATTGTGAACCGGACGGAGTATTAATTATTTCTCGTGGGTTTTAGCCACCTCCAAACCCATTCAACCTTTGACCAGTAAAACCAAATTTTAAAATAAAATACTCCCAATAATTTTAAAAAATATAAATGAAATATTGGGTGCGTCTAGAATTTTCGTAGTCTTCATTCTTCTTCCTTCTTCCTTCTTCCTTCTTCTTTTCTCTTTTTCATTCAAACTTTCATGCATTATATTAGCCGCTTTTGCTTACCACCAAGAAAACCCTATAAAGAGAGAAAAAGAAAAAGAAAAGAAAGAAAGAAGAACACATCTTTACTTCTTTCTCTCTCTCGTTATATATAATTAGTTTCTTGTTTTTTATTTGTAAAGAAGAAGAAAAATAGATATGGAAGAAGTAGAGATACCTCAATATTTTTTGTGTCCTATATCACTTCAAATTATGAAAGATCCGGTGACGACGGTGACCGGAATAACGTACGACCGGGAAAGCATCGAGATGTGGTTGTTAACGGCGGAGGAAGAGATGGAGACGGCGTCGTGTCCGGTAACAAAGCAACCTTTGCCTAAAGACGCCGAGTTGTTGACACCAAACCATATGCTCCGACGGCTAATTCAATCTTGGTGCATAGTCAACGCAGAGAAAGGCGTTGACCGTATTCCAACACCAAAGTATCCTATGAACAAATCGAATATTCTCCGATTAATTCGACAAGTTAGTCATAACGATCATCAGCTTTGTGCTGAAGCTCTGAGGAAAATGGCTGAATTGGTTAGTGAGAATGAGAAGAATAGGAAATGCATGGAGCAAGTTGGTGCAATTAAGGCTATGGTTTATTTCATTGTAAAAAGTTTTAAATGTGAGAAATTAATTCCTGGTATTGAAGAAGCTTTGAGGATTTTCCATTCAATTTGGAATCCGACATCTGAAAACAAGCAGTATGTAAAGGATAACCATGATTTAGTTGAAGCTATTTTATGGATTTTGAAGAGCGAATTAAAAACCAGTGATGTCGTAATCAAGACTCATGCAATGATGGTCTTGAAGAGCGTGATAGAAGTCTCGAGTTCGAATATTTTATCGGGATTAAAACCCGAGTTTTTCCAACAAATGGTGAATACATTGAGGAAAAATAGCAAAAACTACATCTCTCAACAAGCAACAAAAGCAGCGTTACAAGTGCTAATAGATGCATGTCCATGGGGAAGAAATAGGCTAAAAATGGTCGAATCGGGAGCCATTTTCGAGCTGATTGAGCTAGAATTATCTAACCCTGAGAAAAGGGTTAGTGAATTAGTGTTCTGTGTATTGGCTAATCTGTGTGTATTAGCTGATGGGAGAGCAGAATTGTTGAAACATGCAGCTGGGATTGCAGTGGTCACAAAAAGGACACTAAGGATATCTTCAGCTACAGATGATAGTGCACTTCAAATTCTGGGTTTAATTTCTAAGTTTTCTGCAACAAAAGAAGTGTTATTGGAAATGTTAAGAGTAGGGGCAGTGTCAAAACTTTGCATGGTAATTCAAGCAGATTGCGAACCTCATTTGAAGAAGAAAGCAAGAGAGATATTGAGAGCACATTCTCATGTTTGGAGTAATTCTCCTTGTATACAAGTTTATCTTTTGACAAGATTTCCTGGACAATAGCAAGACTTGAGCCCTATAACCTTGAATAGTTTTTTTTTTCCTTATATAAATACAGTTTTTTGAACTACTTATTATTGGTCTGTTTTGCTCTTCTTTCATTAACAACAAGCACCCCTTTTCATTAATCACTTATATACTAACGTTTTTATATATATAATTACTATAACTTACTCAGAGATCTATCTGAAATCAGTTTTGGAATTAATAGAGTTTTTATTTTTCTTTAAAAAGTCATAGCTCTTTGTTTTTCAATCTACATGACCAAAACAAAAGTATGTATCTATCTCTGTAACTCGAGATCCTATTTAACCGAACCTTTTTTATATATGTTGATTCAACTAGTTTATTTTTTCTTTGCTACGAAATGTTATCTGTACTATAAGTGAGCAGAAGCAAATGAAATTTCAATAATTACTTTTGCAAATATTGTCAAACTTTTGATTGTATAAGATTTATTTTCTCCGAATTTCAGTAAATACGGTTTCATAATAGCTTAAACTTTTGTACTTCGCAAAGATGAAAGTTATTAAGTAATTATACTGGAGTATATACTAACTTTGTTATGGATGAAGAGAGATTTACCAATCTTTAATAATAATAATATAAAGATTTAAACTAGCTCTTAGCAACTTATTGCCTGCGTGACGATTTGTGACAACGTTTTGAAGAATAGGATTATAGATTGTTATATGGAGAAGTAGGATCCAACTAAAGAACAATAACTAAATAAATAAATTACAATATCAGGTACTATGCTACTCCCTCCGAGTCCACAATGGACTTTGCACATCCCTTAAAAAATAATAAATAAAGTGCATAATTTATCATGATATATACTCATATTAATTGATGCATATTTTTAATGAGTTTGAGAAAATGATTTGAAATGAGCAATTAATACAATGGGTATAACAGGAAAAGAGAAATTGTCTTCTCTTAATATGCTAAAAGTGACAAGTAAAAGTGAAAATCTATTTTTAGAATACTAGACAAGTAAAAGTAAACAGAGAGAATATAAATCAATTATATTTCTTAAATTGAATCAACAGAATTTAAATCCTGGATCCCCACTCGCATTAGTTTCACGGTTATGTGCTGAATGCAATTAATTTATTTGAAGGTATGCTGAGTCTCTTACAACGATGAAGTTCTTAAATTATCAAATTAATTTCTTTCGATGACCTGTTAGTTAGCTGGTCATAAATATCAATATATTCATGTGTGGGAGTTTGACTGGAACTATTTTATAATTGTTGTTTGTTTGTTTAGGTCTTTACTAATTTATTTTGCATCATTTGGACCTCGTGTTGTTAAGATATATGAATTTTGACTTCTGAATTGATTTATCATTCCCCTTCAAAACTGATGAGCCTTGTGCATTGTAATCGTATTTGTAGCTATTGAAAGGTTAAAAAAAAAAATAGTACACGGACTTTCTTAATTTCGTTAAATCCATTTTCATGACTATATATTGGAATATTTCCAGATTTTTAAGAGTATTTTTGTTCAGATTTTATTATTACATGAAAAGTGGTTAAATCTTAATTATTATTCAAACTATGACTAGTTTTCAATTACCGGGGGTAAATATGACTATTTCTGATTTTTTTTTCTTTTTGGAATTTTATCTCTTATAGCAAAGGTTAGCACCTTAAATACTATTTAAATAAATTATATTTTATAGATACCTTTTAAGATTTATAGCAAAATATTTAATTTTGGTTACCTCCTAGCCTAAGCCACTAAATACGTTAATCAGTTAGAATTTTTCTTTCTCTCTCTACTTTGATACATCACATTCTCTTCCCCCATCCCATTAAAATTTCCGGTTTTCTTCCTCTTCTTTGTCTAGCCAACGATTCTTTCCCTTTCATAATAGAACCAAATTCCTTACGAAATATTCGAAGACCAAGAGGAGTAAACGAAGTTGTTCAACTAAAGTTGTTCAAGCCTCAGTTGGTTATCTTTTTGCTTTGATTTGGGAATGAAGACGTGAGGCAAGGAAAGGAAAACCCTACATCTGAACTTGAATTAGAATTGAAAGGCTTAAGGTTAGGGCACAAATGAGTAGAAATAGCGATTCTCTGAAGAATTATATTCCGTTTTATGCTGGGTTTGATATTGGTAGATTCCTATTCAATTATTCAGCTAAAGATCGAGATCGAAAAAGTGAAATGCTTCTTGATTGGTTAAATGAGCAACCAACTTTCACTAGAAATAAAGGAGTTGTATTCCATGTATTTCACTATATTCATTGTCTTTTTCATTGTATTTCAATGTATCCTGCTGTATTTATGTATTTTATTATATTCACTATCTCGCTATATGCCATGAATGTATTCATAAGTTTTTTTAATTAATATAATTTATGTATTCATATGTATTATATAATTTCTCTGAAGATTGCTATGTTTTTGGGGTATTTTCGATTGAGAATCTTTTTTATATGAAAATAAAAAATTTGTGTGTTATAATTAAGTTTGTTGAGTTATATTAGGAGTCTATTATATTAATTGATTCACTTTTCGTTTTAAAAACAGTGTAATTCCCTATTTTACGCTGTGAATACAGTCGAATACAATAAATTTGTCCAGCTGTAATCCAATGTTTACTTCATGAATACAGTCGAATACACTCGAATACAATAACTGATTAGTTGGACTTCCCTGATTCACGCTTATTTTTGCTATTGTATTCATCAATACAATAACTTAAATACATCAAATACATCTTATAACCACAGAAAAGGTATCTATAATGCGTAATATAGCAAATGATATCTATAAATGGCTAATTATTACTAGAAGATAATGCTTTATGAAAATTTCTCCTATTTTTTTCCCAATTTTGTTTGGACAAGCCCATTAGCACTTCAATGTTCCAAACTTAACAAGCCCAGCTAGATAACACCGCGTGACCTTCATTATAGGCACCCCAAATGTAACGAAAAATTGGTAATAAGAACGAGCAAAAAACATAACTAGGCAATATCTAAAAAAAATTTGTAAAATTATAGTAATATTAGTTATTTTCATGCACGGCACCTAAATATTTACGTATCCTAATAGCTGTCAAATAAATGATCCTAAAAGTCAGCTGGACAGTAATCAATCCCATAGGAAACTGTTCCTATTTTTTCGCTCAAATTTTTAATCTTCCATAACTGATACAATCCTTCCGTTTTTTTGTCTTCCCTTTTCTAATGCCTTTCTTTCTTATTTTCTTATGAAAAATTCTTCTTTTCATTTCCTTCGTTAGAGTTTAAATTTGGATTATAATATATTATTTTAACATGCTAAAACTTTAATTGGCGGTGCTTATATATTTTCGATTTAAATGAAATATGTGATAAGCTATATAATAGTGGTATATATAAAGTATAATACACATTTATAAAAAATATGTATGGTGTATATATATATATATATATATATATATATATATATATATATATATATATGACATTGATGGAATATTTACATTATAAATTATCACAATATAATTTACTTGAAATATATTAAAGGTATATTATGAGTAAAAATAAAATTATACAGTAAAAACCTTAAAACTTACAGAAAAAAAATACTAAGATTCCCATTGTGCAACCTCGTTAAAGAGCGGATTATTTTTTAGATATTCTTTTTTCAGAATCTTTGATATATTTGGTAAGTGTTATTTATGGAAGAGGAGAAAAAAATTATGGAAGAGAGAGGAAAAATGGATTCATTAGTTAATGAGTTACCAACGTGAAAGTGCTAAAAAGTTAAAAAAAAAATAAATGTGCCAGTTTTGGAATAAACAAAGATTACTCTCATTTATCAAAATAGATTTTTAAAAAGGAGCAACCATGTAAAAATCTCAATAAGAATTGGCAATTTTTTAGCCTTATGTTAGGTTTGGTGAAGATAGCCCCAAAATCATGACATTATATAGTCAAATCCTATAACAATTACTCTCTTATATATTCTCTCTATAAAAAAAACTACTTGCTTATTTTGGTTTCCCTCTTCCTTTTTCTCCTTGTATTTATTATTCTATCTCTTCTCTTTAGCTCTCATAATTTAGCAAAAAATCTTGTAAATTATGCAAAAAAATCAGTAGGATGAAAAGACAAGGTTGATCTCGCATAAGAGAAAATCAGAAGCAAAAACTAAGAGAGAAAAATACATTTCAACTTTATTTTTCTTCTCTCTTCTTTCTTTTGGTTGGATTGAATGAGTAGGTGTGATTAAAATTGGTTAAAAATAATAAACAAGGCTACATACAAATTTGTGCAAGATTAGAAGTGATTTATACGGATTTTAGGTTAAAATATTACACCTAAAATCCAACTGCGATATGTGTATATCATTTTGTATATCGAGTACATTAGTATATATCACACACATGTCTTAAGGACGTTTGTGTATGTCAATTTTTATCTCATGTACACAATACAATATTTTTATGGACGTCCATGTATATCACTTTGTATATCGTATATATGACATAAATTTTCATGGATACACACAGATACACATTATATACATGAGATATCACTGATGTACATAGAGATATACACAGGATACAATAGAAGATACACATGTGGAGTCGTCTTGAACTTGAGTTTTAATCTGAAATGTGTTATACAAAGAAGGAAAATAAAATTTTAATATAATTTTTTTAATATACACATTATTATTATGTTATACTCTATGATATACAAATAATATAATTATTAATGCGTTATATATATTTGGATATACAGATAAAAAACTAGAAAAATAACTAAAAAATATTTGGAGGTTTTTTCGGATACTACTAAATGAAATGGAACCTAATTTCTAGGATGGTTGTTATGAGAGAAGAAAGAGGGGATTTTAAATATTTTTTGCTATTTTTAAGGAAAATAATTTCGATAGGGCTTATTTTTAGGATGGTGATTGAACCATTAGAAGAGAGATTATTTTAGACTACTACGTGCCAAATCCTAAAACGTTGGATATGCTAATTGTTGGACCTAATTGTCATGTCACACTAAATATATGGTCTAACTGCGATGTCGAAAATCATCCCGAATTAACATAATCTGAATGTCTGCTTGGGGATGCTTTAGTAAAGAGAATATAGATGGAATAGAATTTTAAATATTTAAAACACAAGTGTCGTACTAATTTTTGTTCGATCTTCTGATCATGCAATTATGTGCAGTAAGAAACTTTCTTTTAGCCTGATTGACTAAACCATATACCAAAAAAATTAAAACATTTTTTTTGTAACGATTTTGCTATTTAAAAAAAAAAATCTGAAATAATATCAAAGCCGAACATAATATCAATTGGATCAAAACTATGATCTTGGGCCAGTTCTTGTTGGTTGAGCCCAATTAGTACATAATATATTGTTCTAAATTTTGCAAAGTTGAACCTAATTGATATATTTTGAGAAGTTTACCATATCCATGCTCGGTTAAGTCTCTTTATTTTTAGGGTTATGGGATCTTGACATGAAATGTTAAAGTTTGACATTTTTTGATAAATTAGTTTATCTTGTTTATTCAACCTTCACCCTAATTATTTGATCATCAATTGAAACTTATTCATGAGTCTTGATTTGAACGTGGAAAAAACATTTTTTGATTGCAATAAGATTTAATAGATTAAGCTCATAACATAGGCATTAGAAAATTAATTTGCAAATAAGGATAGAAAGATACCTCTATTTCATGCTTTGCATTCGTCACAAGAAATATTAATGCATTCGTTTTTTCTTTAATACCATAAAAATATAGAGTTTAAAAAATTAAAAAAGCAAGTAGATTGTAAAATATTTTCTACGAATAAAATGAATATTCTAAGTTAATAACCCAGACAAATTAAGGATTCCCATAATTTGTAAATTTTAACAGGATTATAAAGTGAATACCATAACACTAGAATATTTCTCCCATATATAACTCAATGTTTCAAGCGTTCATTTTATGTTGTTGTTGTAATTTAGTAGAAAATATAATCAACAAACAATCTTGGACCTTTCTTGATAAGATAACTAGAATTAGTTGATTGAGATAGGTAGTTAATCATAAATTCTAATTCGAATAATACTCAATTCAATATTTATTATTTGTTGATCACTTTTATTTATATGTGCGTATGAGGACACATTGTATCATTGTATGTGAGGGAAAAGGGAGAGTTTAACCATTCACTAATCCGACTCGCTCATGACTCGTGAGGCCTAAGGGAACCTAGTGCTCTAATACCATGTTGTTACAATCCAAAATTCACTAAAGGTCATGATGGCGTCGGACACCGTTGTAGGCAAGTCAATACCAAGAAGTTAATTAAATTTCCATTTTGGTTTTTTTTTTTTTGAATCATTTCTTTTATACATTAAACAATAAATAATAAAATTCACTGAAGTAATAACAATGTCGTTAACCTACTTAATATTAATAACCCCATAATTATCCTAGAACCTGGTGTCACAAGTGCATGAGAAATTTCTAAGAAATAAAGTACAATATGATAACGGTCCGAAATACAATTGGAAAGAAAAGAACCACTATACTCTGAAAGAGACACAGCTGGATATTGGTCGTCTCGAGAGATGCAACTCACCTAAGTCTCTGTGTCAACCATGTCGTTGCACCCAACGAGTCCACTAGACGTACATGTGGCTGTGCAATAAAAATGCACAGCAAGTGTAGCATGAGTACAAAAACAACGTGTACCCTGTGAGTATCCCGTCTAATCTCGAAGAAGTAGAGATGAGAGGTCGACTTTGACCCTTACTGGTGGTCCAATAATAATATACAATAACATAGTAAATCGAGAATTTTTATAAAAATGACTGTAATTCAATAGCATGAAGCAAGTAATCATTTCTTTTATTAATAGGAAATCGCCAAATTCATTTTCATCATTTATGCATTTATCTCAAGCCAGGGACGCAATATCATTATCTATAAGTTTGCAAGTCAAGCAATACAAGCATGCGCAAATCATGCCGAGGTCGTACGGCCCCATCCAACAATATTTAAATTGTGCACTGCCAGAGAGTCCAATGGCGCGAATCATATATGCATCTATTTAATCTACCGAGGCATTTGGCCTGTTCCACAACAGATAAACACATTCAAATAGTCAATCAAGAATTCATCAAGGAGAAATTATCCAAGGAAAGGCAATTTCTATTTTAGAAGTTAAAAAACGATGTCTAGTCTTTTAGAAATTCATTTACACGTTCGATATGTTTTAAGCATTTTTATATTGACAACACGATTGCAAATATTACAAGTAATGCATGCTTTTTGGTCCTAGACTACCCAGACTTAAGCATAATACTAGCTACGGACGGACTCTCTCCACCTCGTGTATACGTAGCCCTCACAAATAGAAACACATAACCAGTTAATTCACTTATGGGGACAATTCCCTCTGATAAGGTTAGAAAGGAGAGTCGCCTCGCTCCGAAGTTCCATATCCGGCATTCCACGCCCTTTCAAAGACTCAAATCGATGCATAACGCTTCAAAACTAGCCAATAATTATGTAAACCCATTAATATATGTTCAATTACTCATAATAATTCAATTTATAATAATTTTTTACCTCGATTAAAAAGTTAACAAAATCTCCCTCGGGCCCACATGCTCGGATTCCGAAAGTTTTTGAAGATAAAGTTTGCCCACAACCTCACGAACTCAAATATATAATTTACTCTCAATTTCATGTTCAAAATCATGGTCAAAATCAGAGAATACCAATTTTTTAGATTTTTCACTCAAATACCAAGTTCTACTAACTTCCATGTTAAAACATATACATAATCAATGTATTTAACTCACAATAGGTGGGGATGACTTACCTTTCCATTGATGATGAAAATCCGCTCTTGAAACCCTCTAAGAATTGCCCAAACCAAGAGAAAAATGAAAGAAAATAGTCCAAATTCCGTTTTTAAAAGAACACAATGCCTCCAACCTTTCCGCACCTGCAGTCACTTGATTACTTCTGCGGTTCCGCAAGTGCAGCCCCACTACCGCATCTACGGTCCTTCACTAGGCCCTCTCACTCCGCTTTTGCGCGTCTCCTTCTTCAGGTGCAGTCCCGCTTTTGCGGTAAGATGACCGTATTTTCGGTCCCAGCATAGCCCAGTCCATTTTGCTTCTGCCACGTTAAGGCCTCTTAAACAGCTTCGCACCTGCGATCCAAGCCTCGCAGGTGCGGTTACACCAGAAAGCAGCTACTTCATTCCTTCTTCAAATTCTAAATTTGATCCATTAACCATCCATATTAATCCACCCGAGGCCCTCGGGACCCCGACCAATCATACCAACCAGTTCCAAACCATAATACGGACCTAGTCGAGACCTCAAATCACATCAAACAATGCTAAAATTACGAATCACACTTCATTTCAAACTTGATGAACTTTAGAACTTTGAACTTCTTCATTCGATATCGAAACCTATCAAATCTCGTCCGATTGACATCAAATTTTGCACACAAGTTACATTCGATATTACAAACCTACTCCCACTCCCGAAATCAAAATCCGACATATCAAAAAGTCCACTCCCGATTAAACTTCTCAAAATCATTAAATTTCTAGCTTTCACCCAATGACTCTAAAATGACCTATGAACCTCCAAATCCACTTCCGATCGTACTCCCAATATCAGAATCACCATATGGAGCTATTTCCAGACTCGAAATCCCAAATGTACATTGATAATACTGAAATGTACTTCAACCCAAACTTATGAAATTCTTCCAAAATGCTAACTTATACTATAGGCGCCGAAACGCTCTCGGGTCATCCAAAATCTAATCCGGACAAACGCCCAAGTCCAAAATCATCATGCAAATATGTTGAAACCTTTAAATCCCGATTCTGAGGTCTTTTACTAAACAATTCGATCTTAGATATTTCTTCCAACTTAAAGCTTCCGAAAAAAAAATTTCCTTTCCAAATCAACTTCGAGATTCTCGAAATTCAATTCCAACCACCCGTACAAGTTATAATACCTGAAATAAAGTTGTTCCTGACCTCAAACTACCGAAAGATGCATTAGAGCTCAAAACAACCAGTCGGATCGTTATAGTATTTTACCGATTGTGGCTAGATTAGGGATATGTGGAGGCCGATTCGTGAGGCAAGGGCATTATTGGACTAGTGTTTTTCTAGGTTTGAGGTAAGTAACAGTTCTAAATATGATTCTAAGGGTATAAAACTTCGAATTTTGTATTATGTTATTGTATTGGAGGTGACGCGCATGCTAAGTGACGGGCGTGTGAGCGTGCGCCATGGAAATTGTGACTTGGTCCATTCCGTAAAACTGAAAAGTTGAATAACTTGCTGTTGGCTATATGCTCTCTATGTGTTATAGAAATTTAACTGTAAATTATGTTAGAAATTATGTTTAGGCTATGTGTTTTTACCTGTCAAATTACTTGTTAATGTTATTTGTACTCAGTTTTAGTTTTTACTCGCATATCATATCTCAGTCTCTTTTATTCTAATTGATACCTCATGTTATTGCTGTTTGGGCTGATTTTCCTGATTTCTGAGAGACCGAGAGACTGAAGAGATTGATGATTGAGTGAGACCAAGGGCCTAATTGTGAGGATATTTATGGTACCGTGTAGCACGCCACATCATGTTTCATTAATTTATGCCATGACTAGCTTGGCATAGTGCTTGGGTTGTAGAAGCCTCTGCGAACTCTATACACAACCCCCAGTGAGTGCATATACCTACTGAGTGCGGGTGTCGAGTGACTATGAGAAATGAGTGACTGTGAGGAATGGGTGGTTGTGAGGTTAGAGTGAAGGGGAGGACTGAGTGATCGTTGCCGTGAGAGGCTGTATATGGATTCATTGTTGTTGCACATAGTTGCTTTATATCATTGTTTTGAAACCTTCCAAAAGATATATTATTTTTTTTCCGATTTTACTTGAACTTGGCATGAACAAACTATTTGACTAAATTTTCGGAGTTGGAAAGCATGTCTATATTTCCTTGTTAAGTCTACTGAAAATGAATTATAACTGTGTAGCTCGTCACTATCTTTTAGTTCCTTATTTATTATTATTACTTACTGAGTTGGTTATACTCACGTTATACTCTGTACTCTGTGTGCAAATTCAGGAGTTTCTGAACGCGAAGGGTGTTGATATTTCACGTAGATGACCATTGGAGATATCGAGGTAGCTGTCTGGCGTCCATAGTCCTTGTTTCTACTTTCTTATCTTTTTCTTCCGTTGTTTTTAGATCCAGACTTGGACGGACACTTTATTTATAGACCGGTTATGTATTAGATGCTTATGGACTCAGTGACACCCCGATATTGAGAGTTATTTTCCGCACTCGTGTTTTGGGATTTTACCCTGTTTACGAAAGCTTTGCTATTTAAAAATTTTCTTGATTCATTTTTTATTAAATATTTGAAGTATTGTGAAAAGGTGGCTTGCCTAGTACTATCGATAGGCGCCATCACGGTCTGTTAGGATTTGGGTCGTGACAAAAATACTCATAACTACCGTCCAAATTGATTAGCATGCCATTAATAAGGAAATTAATAAATTTACTCTCACTTACCCATTCATCACTGTATTGAAGTTAATCGAAATCAAAATTGGAACAATAGTTCCAACATTCACAATCTCCATAGACATTAATTGAGTTTGTCTTTTTTATCAATTTCATAATTTATGAACGAAATCTGAACTCTATGAAGCTGATTGTAGGCCGCAATTGTGCAGAAATTTTGAATTTCAGTGAATTTTTTGGAGCTCTTCTCTGGGTTTAATCTTCAGAAACCCTAGAATTCTTTTGACAGTGTGAATATTGGACGACTTTTGTACTATTTTGGGTTTGAGGATCCCATACTGGACGCGTGAATTTAGGTTATAAAATCGATTAGGAGTGATTTCTTTTTCGTTTCCGTTGAGCGTATGGTTTCAACTTTTTCAGTTGCGAGCCTTTATTATTGTTTTTAGGCTTTGACTTGTATGGTGTTATTTTGTGGTTATCATGTGATATAAGTTTGGCACTAGTAGCTACAAATGAACCTTGTTCAAAATTCATGCACTTGCTACCAAAAATCTTGCAAGGTCATTGTTACGAAATAAAAAAGCGTAGAAAGAATTTAATAAATGTACATAATATATTACTAAATTTTACAAAGTTGAGCCTGATTGAGATATTTTTGAGAAGTTTACCATAGCCATGCTTGGTTAAGTCTCTTTATTTCTACGATTATGGGATCTTGACATGAATGTTAAAGTTTGACATTTTTCTGATAAATTAGTTTATCTTGTTTATTCAACCTTGAGCCTAATTATTTAACCATCAATTGAAACTTATTCATGAATCTTTATTTGAACTTGAAAAAAAGATTTCTTGATTGCAATTAAAATTGAATAGATCAAGCTCATAACCTAGGCATTTGAAAATTAATTTGCAAATAAGGATAGAAAGATACCTCTGCATTCGTGACAAGAAATGTTAATGCATTCATTTTATTTTTAATACCATAAAAATATAAAATTTAAAAAATTGAAAAAGCAAGTAGATAGTAAAATATTTTCTACGAATAAAATGAATCTTCTAAGTTAATAACCCAGACAAATTAAGGACTCCCATAATTTGAAGATTTTAACAGGATTATAAAGTGAATACCATAACACTAGAATGTTTCTCCCATATATAACTCAACGTTTCAAGTGTTCATTTTATCTTCTTGTGCAATTTAGTAGAAAATAATCAACAAACAATCTTGGACCTTTCTTGATAAGATAATTAGAATTAGTTGATTAAGATAGTTAGTTAATCATATATTCTAATACGAATAATACTCAGTTCAATATTTATTATTTGTTGATCACTTATATTTATATGTGCGCATGAGGACATATTGTATCATTGTATGGGAGGGAAAAGGGAAAGTTTAACCATTCACTAGTCCTACACTCGGTTTCAAGATAGAAACCAAATACGAAATAAAATAATATTAAATTTTATATCATGATTATTCTTTTTCATACCTCAAACCAAACAAATTCCATTAAAATTCAAATTTACTAATTGAAAGTAAAATATCCAGTACTTCGTCGAATGTTACGAGGGTGTTTGGCTAAACTTATAAGCTAGTCAAACTAGTTTATAAGCATTTTTAGGTTTATTTACGCATTTGGTAAAGTTAAAAGTGTTTGTAAGTCAAAATAAGTTGAAAAGCCATAAGCGGTGACCCCCAATTTATGAATTTTTAGCTTATACGCACTTTAAGTTTGAACAAGATTTTTATTATTTTATCCTTAAAATATTTTTTTGGACAAAATTCTTACATCGAGACTCACTACCTCAAGTATTGTTTCAACCTCCCCTACCCCCCCTCCCCACGCCTCTTCAAGTCTGCAGTTCTCATTAACTATTTAAGATAAACAAATTCTTTATTCCTTTGCGTATTTGTATCTATATGATTGTGTATTAATCTTTGAGCTATATATAATAAATGAGGACATATCAAATTTTTGGTGCATTGCTTTCGTAGCGCTGTGGTGATGAAGACGGTGTTTGTTCCTCTTCAAATATTTATTTAGATTTATTTTTTACTTATAAACTTTTATCAATTTATTAATTATTATAACTTATGATTATATGCTTATCATAAAATAAATTTTATTTATCATAAAAGTTTCTTATCTAAGCACAGTTATATTGGAAATATAATGATAAATAAAATATTTTGTATTTGAATCGATCTTGAATCTAAAATTTTAAAGAAATTATGCACTTATAAGTGTAAACAGTTCTAAGGTTATTTAAGTCATTTAACAGAAAAAGAGCTTATTAGCACTTTTTTCTCAAATACGGCATAAACTTATTATTAATTTCAGCACTTATATCCAAACAAATAATTACTTATTTATTAAATCAGTTTCATCATCTAATGCTTCTATGACTTATTAATAATAATTAGTAAAATACAAAATTGTAAATACTAAAATTGCAAAACTCCAAAGTTTTCTTTCCTCATTGTAACCTTCTTTCTTAAAATACAATTCCGATCTTTACTTCTTTCTGCAAAGGTATCAAAGCCTTCAATCCTCAGCAAGAGAGGTCAACGAACTCTACAAAATACTTATTAGAGAGAAACTCAAAATTGAGCAACAGAGTTTCCAGTATAGCAAGATTTTTATTCATGGAGGATAGTGGAAGAGGAACAATTCTTCAATTTGCACCGTTTCAGAGTTCCGTAGATGAAGGGTTCTGGCATAAATTATCTTCTTTAAAGCTCAATAAGTTGCGCCTTGATGATTCCCCTCTTCCTATTACTGGTATGCTTCTTCCCCTCTTCTTCGTTTTTTTTAATCGTTCTTTCCAATTGCAAATTATATAGCTTTTCTAATTCTTATTTGATTTTTAGGTGTTACTGAATTGTTCTTGCTATTTAAAATTTACCCTTTTGTTGGAAGTCAGCAATGTACTTCCTTTTTAAAAAAAAGTTTACCTCTTTTTCTTATAATCAAGAATTCATGTTTTTGGTTTATCTCATTGTAATTATCACTGTGTCAAGCTCTTTCCTTCTTGTTTTTTTTTTCGTGGGGGTGGGGGTGGGGGTGGGGGTTGTTACTGAGTTTTCTACCCTTTTTCAGAAATAAAGGTTGTAGCTTTTTGGGGTTTATTTCGCAATCTTTTTTTCTAGTGACATTTAGTGTTATTGAATTTTATCTAATATTGAATGTTTTCCTTATTGAGGGAATTGAAATTGTAGCTCTTTTTGGGTTTACAGTGTTTGTTCCCACTGGTTTGAATTGTTTTTTGTGCAGGTTTTTATGCACCTTGCTCACATCATCAAGTATCAAATCACTTGACTCTTCTTGCTGAATCATTACCTGATGAGTCTGGTGAGGAATCGTCGTCTCTTCCAGCTAGTCAGGGAAACAGAAATAGGTGTCCTGTCCCTGGCATTCTTCTCAATACAAACACGTTAGAAAGCTTCTACGCACTTGATAAGCAGAGCCTACTTAAAGCAGAAGCCAAGAAGGTACAATAATAATAAAATACTTTTTTCTCAAATACACCGGAGTACTTATTTCACATATTAAGTGAAAGTTCTTCTGAACTCTGTTACTACGTAGCTTAATAATATGTATCATCTCACCGAGATAGTTTTTGAATTGTCATTTTGAATCAGATATGGGATGATATTTACTCAGGCAAAGTTGAGGAGGACAGTTCTGTGCTCTTAAGGTTCCTAGTTATATCATTTGCAGACCTGAAAAAATGGAGCTTTCATTATTGGTTTGCGTTCCCTGCTTTGGTGCTTGATCCTCCTGCAACTCTGGTTAATTTGAAGCCAGCTTCCCAATGCTTCACCTCTGAAGAGGTTCTTTTCTCTTGAACGATCATTTAAACTTTGTTCTTTCACAGTTTAGATATATTTATCTCAAAATTGTTTGTTATGGCAAACAGGCTGAATCTCTATCTAGAGCTTGTAATGAGTGGCGCAGCATGAGCTCCACTGCAGGTAAAAGTTCCTGGAGCTTACTATCCTATAATCTTTAATGTTCACAGTTTTTGACATTTCTTTTTCCGGGAACTGAAGCATTAGTGGAATGCAGATATACCATTCTTTCTGGTGTCTGTTGGTTCGGATTCAATTGTTACTCTCAGGCATCTGAGGGAGTGGGAAACCTGCCAAACTAATTTTCAAAAGGTTTGGCCATTCGCTTTTTATGTTGTTTGAATCTTAACCAAGTGTTAGGGCTGTTTAGTTGCTGTGTAATCTCACTTCATATCTTTGATGTAAATACCTTCTTTACAATTAGCAGGTTCTTTTTGGTTTTTATGACCCTTGTCATCTTCCAAGTAATCCTGGATGGCCACTTCGCAATTATCTTGCCTATATCTATTCAAGGTGGGGCCTCGGAAAGATTCACTTTTTCTGCTACCGTGAGAACCGTGGTTTTGCAGATCTGGGATTGTCACTTGTTGGAGAAGCTGAAATATCTCTTTCACCAGGTAGAGCTTACTGGGATTTTGTTGTTGTTATGCTTCATTTATAAATAGTAAAAAGTCATATCTTCTACGCGGCCATAATGATAATCTATTTAGGATGGAGGAATCATCAGAACATGCCTAACGCTGTGGGATGGGAACTAAATAGAGGGAAGAAGGTTTCGAGGTGCATCAGCCTTGCTAAAACGATGGATCCGACAAGGTACACATAAACAAGTACTGATTATTTTATGAATAGTTTGGTGGTCATCTTAGGAATCTGTCATGTTTTTCCAGGTTGGCTGTATCAGCTGCTGATTTGAACTTGAAACTAATGAGATGGCGCACATTGCCTTTGTTGAATCTCGACATGTTGGCGGCTATGAAATGTCTCCTCCTGGGAGCAGGTACACTAGGATGCCAGGTTGCTCGAATGCTTATGGTAAGTGAATAGAAAATGGAAGCAATAATTGTGTAAAAATTTCTGAAATTGCTTATCAGACTTCTGTACTTTTGTAGGCATGGGGCGTCCGAAAAATCACATTGCTTGACAGTGGGAAGGTCTCAATGTCTAATCCATTAAGGCAGTCTCTTTATGTGCTTGATGACTGTCTAAATGGTGGCAAATTTAAGGCCGTTGCAGCAGTTGAAAGTCTCAAGCGAATATTTCCAGCAGTGGTATTGGTCCATTACTGAGACCTCAAAGAATCAAATAGAATAATTCAAGATATCGAGAAAAGATAGATTCATATCTTGACACATCTTAATTTGTTGACAGGAAGCAGAAGGTGTTGTGATGGCTATTCCAATGCCTGGACATCCAGTCCCTAGCCAAGAAGAAAGTAATATACTTAAGGACTGCAGACGTTTGTCTGATTTGATTAACTCACATGATGCAATCTTTCTATTAACTGATACACGGGAAAGCCGGTGGCTTCCTAGTCTACTTTGTGCAAGTGCTAACAAGGTTTTACACACCTTTACTTTCTCTTGTGAAGTTTCTGAGACTAGTATGTTGCATGTGATATTGTATTCACAAGTGCCAGCTAAATTCTTACTTCATTAGTACATGTGTCTATTTTCCTCTCTGCAGGTTACTATTAATGCAGCCTTAGGCTTTGATAGCTTTCTAGTTATGCGTCATGGAGCAGGTCCTGTGGGTGCTACACGAAACTCACAAGCGGACACGTCGAATAATGTCACTGCTAGTATGGAGAATCTCTCCCTCTCAAGTCAAAATGGGTGGCAGAGATTGGGGTGTTACTTCTGCAATGATGTGGTTGCACCAATTGATGTAATATTCTTGCATGAAAGTGATGGTAACTGTATGATTGCGATATCTACAAATATGAATGTTTTCTTTTTGTGTTTATGCAGTCAACTGCCAATCGTACCCTGGACCAACAATGTACAGTTACTCGTCCGGGGCTTGCTCCTATTGCATCAGCCCTGGCTGTTGAACTTTTGGTTGGAGTTTTGCATCATCCTTGTGGGTAAATCCTTAACTATTGTTGTGAGATACATGCAGATTATATTTCATCCAGCATTTTAGCACTTCTTACTTAACTATGGTTTGCAGAATATATGCGAAAGCTGAGTTTGCAAACTCTAATGATGATGGTAGCACTGAACAACCTCTTGGCATTCTACCCCATCAGATTCGGGGTTCCCTCTCTCAGTTTTCTCAGATGACACTCGTTGGTCACGCTTCAACTTGTTGCACCGCTTGTTGCTCCACTGTAAGTTTACAGCATTCAAGTCCCCTGAACTGTATTATACATTCTGACCATCACTTTTTCAGCAAATTATTACAGTTAATGATTACAAAGTTGATTGTTGAAAGCATTAATCATCCTCTTTTGCGTTCTCTTTTATAATAATACACGTGAATTCGTTGTACTCAGGTGGTATCGGAGTATCAGACGAGAGGGATGGACTTCGTACTTCAAGCGATTAATCATCCAACATATCTGGAGGATCTAACTGGACTAACAGAATTGATGAAGTCAGCGGGATCTTACACGCTGGACTGGGATAATGATAGTGAAAATGATGACGATGATGATGGTTGTGTAGAAATATAACCTTGTTATAATGTAACACTATTCATTCTTTGCAATTAATTTCATTATTTTTTAAATAACCTGACATGATTTTCACTGTAATCTTCCCTTCTCACTTCATACGCATATGACAAGTTGACAACTACACTGATCAGGTACCACTATGATATGCCATGACCTCCTTGTATCAACTAGCAACGGTAAAGTTGTCTTATAGCTCAGGTATTTGGTTGTTGAATAAAAAATATTTTAATTTGTCTATTTTTTAAAGTTGGATGAGAAATTTGATATTTTAAGAGGATTAACATTTTCACCCAATAAGATAAGCAGCCGGGACAAAATTAATTCTACCCTACCGAATCTTATGTATTCAAACGTGACTTAGATCAGACTATAACTTATCCAAATCAAATACAAAATTATTATAATAATGTATTTGACTTCTGATTAACCAATTGTCCAAAAGAAAAAGAGGAAATAAAAAAAAAAAACGAAGTTTAAGGAATTCAAATGTCGATCCATCTTAAATAAATACTTCACCATTGCACCTATATTTTTCATAATTAATACTCCTTAGGGTCCAAAATAAGTGATTTTTTGGATATTTTGCACAGACTAAGAAATTTACCTTTTAGCATTAATTAACAATGGAATTGACCATATTAACCTTTACTATCTCACATAAACACTCCTCACAGATATTCCAACACTATTTACTCCAAGGAAAATGGAGGAAAAAAATAATTAATTCATTCTTGAAATCTGAAAAAATTACTTATTTTGGACAGGAGGGAGTAGGATTAAATTTTGAGGTTTACAACTAAACACGTATCGATAAATCAGTGGTGCCTTTTTCGTTATAGATGAACGCTGTGGTCATATCTATTTTCGCTTTTATAGACCCAAAAAAGGAAAATCCATTTCTCTTGCATTTATGTGCAAAATGGTTTAATTTTCCTTATCTACTCACTACTACGTTTTAGACCCAAGAAAGCAAAATCCATTGCTCTTGCATTTATGTGCACAGTGGTTCAGTTTTCCTTATCTACTTCGGCTATATGTTATTCCTCTCCATTCCAAATTATTTGACGCTTTCCGAAAATTAAATTATGCAAAATTTGATTAATATTTTAAAATATCTTTTTTATGGTATTGATATGAAAAGAATAATAACTTGTACTTTCGCTATAATATTTGAATATCTAAATATTAATGTTATTGAGTTGATTTAACTTAATACAATTTAGCTTAAAATTTTTCAAAAGGAAAAATGACTCTTATTTTGGGATGGAGACAGTATTATGTATAAAAATAAAACTAACTAAATCTTGTAGTATCAGCGTCAGTTAATACGAAGATAGCAACTGTATGAAAAGTCTGACTCTGCATTAAAGAATTTCTGTTATAAATATGTCACGACCCAAACCCGGCCGTGATGGCGCCCAACCCTAAAGCTAGGCAAGCCTGACCAACAATCGCTCCCAATTCAACAATAAATCTCAAAACCAACAATTTAAGGAGAATATATTAATTTTAGAATAATACTCCAATATTTGTAGAA
>MU776069.1:138505-192464 GCA_026770625.1 Nicotiana glauca | reverse complement strand
CAACCTTAGCCAATTCAAGCCTATTTCTACACCGGACCTCCAAATTCAATTCCGATTGTTTTCCTAAGTCATAAATCATCCCCCGAAACTAGTCGAATCATCAAAAATTCATTCCGAGCCTTCTAACTCATAAGTCAATATTCCAAACCGACCTTCTCAATAAGAGACCAATTGCCTCATTCTAACCAAACTCAATCCGAATTACTTCAAATTCTTCAAACACATATAATGAAATATATAGAAACATAAAACGGGAAAAACGGGACGGTAACTCTCGCAACGACGAGTCGGGTCGTTACAAAATAGAATTCTATTTACGGTGAATGTCCATATTTAGAGAGATTTTATGGTTTATTACTTGATGGCTAAGTCAATCTCTCCCTATAAATAGAGAGTTTTATTCCATTGTAAATCATCCAAAATCAATAAGAATACTCTCTCCCTACTTTTCTTTGCAATACTATTCTTCTTCTTTTATTGTTCATAACACGTTATCAGCACGAGACTCTAACTAATTGGGTAGAAGCTTTGGAATTGAGCATAATGATTGTCAATTGTTCCACGAACTTCCTTCATGATTAAATTCTGAATTTAAGGTAAGTATTTTATTTTTCTCTTTCAAATTCTTGAAATTCTATAATTTAATTTTATATACAAGCAAAGACAACAAAATTTGATTATAACTCTAATGGAGTTTGTAAGAAATTATAACCACCTGAAGTGGTAAAATTTCTATGCCTCGCCATGATCTAATTCATGTATGATTGTGGGCAAAGAATTGAAAACTCGTCCCATTGAACTTTTTCCATTCTCATTCCCTTAAGAGAATGTGATAGCAGTATGCGATAAGTCTGAAAGAAGACAAAATTATTACTATGAATGTATCAATGGATATGGATGTGGCAATAGACGAAATTATAATCGTCATTATTTGTGGTAATGAGAATAATAATGATTCTCAAAATAATCTTTCACTCTGTGAAAAATATTTATCATCGATTTGACATGAGATTTTGTAAAGTACATATAGATGATATGGTCCATTCATGATGTGAACGTGACAACATCTGATTTATGAAAACATATTCATTCTTCAAAGAATATGAATATGCTAGTACTCACCTTTAAAAAGAGGTTTGAGATGATATAAGAATAACATGAATGGTCATTGGTCACGTACCTATTGTACGCCAAAATATTTTGGCATTGTGATTATTAAAAGACAACGGTAATGTAAGAAACAAATCTTGCATATAATTTTGACCATAACCATAATGGTATAACTTTCTCTTTAAAAGAGATATTCACCTTATGGGTGTTGATGAATATGTGGTACTACAAAATTAATTGAGAACCCTGCAAGAGCCAATTATACTATTTTGAAAAAACACAATTGATTACCAATAAGGTATTGTGTTGTAGTAAGTCTCAAAGAAACTTATTCAGTTTCCAAAGTATACGCGAAAGCGGTTGATTATATTGAGACTATAAATAAAAGAAAGATTTAATATCTTCTATTATTACAACTTGTAGCGGGATAATATGTATGTGAAAAGCTACCCGCTTTATTTTCCAGTTTGTACTACACAAATAAAACAATACCATACTAAAGTGGATGTTTATTGATATAAAAACTCATATCATAATAAACTTGAAGTTTATTGATAATTGCACACGTCATGGTGTAAATATGAAGTTTATCAATATTGACAAAGTTAGCATAATTAGTTTAGCCATATTAATTCAAGTATGATATGCAAGAATAAAAGAGAATTCACATGGGTAAATATTAAAGAACTAGAAAATTCTTTACGAATTCTCTTACATTGCTTGTTCTCATTAATTAATAGACCAATTAAAATTGGAATTGAATCCCATGAATATTGGAAATATCAAAGGTGAATATGAGCCCATTCACCTGTCATGTATACCATATAAGATGCATCTATGAGATGGTTACAAGTGCAATTATTATTGACCTGCAACATGTTGTTTGCGAGGTAACTTGCTCAATAATTTAATATAGAGCATAATTTTCAGATTTTTTATTCAAGATAGTTCTTCTTGATAAGTTGGTTTACATCACAGCTGGTTTACCAAAATGATTTATTGAGTGCCTCCACTTAATAGCTAAACAATTGCTTACGAGAACAAAGTTTTGTATATCAGTTTGATATACGTTATATATTAAAGCATATTATTTTCTCCCCTCACAAGTGGTTCATGGTCAGGAATCAAATAATTACATCTTATTATCATTGATGTGCGGTGTATATTTTGATTAACACCATAACGCACAAGATGACTTCTCAAAGTTGAGGAAACAAGTTAGTTTTTCTAACATGAGGGTATACAAGATAAACAGTTGAGAAAAAGTTACGTGTAATGAATTATCATGTGTACATCTAGATCCTTGAATAAGATAATATGAACGTGAAGTTCATAAAAGATAATTCATCTGCAATATATTGCAAAGCATGCCACACGCATTTGCTGACCCAAAGAAAGTAACTATATTCTTATTGCAAATGCTCCTATTAAGTCATAGAAGGACAAAGTCTACGGTAAGCTTAAAGTGTATAGACAATCGGTTTCAAATAAACTTCTAGATAAAGAAGATGAGCAAATGATCATAATAAAGGAGGCAAGTGATCTAGAAGAGCACATGACATAACACTTCATAAAATCTCATGAGAGATTAGGTACCTGAATATATGAATGAAGAGATCTCTATGTTATGTCTTTATGAAAATTTATTGGAATAGATATAAAATGTTCGTCGATGACATCTATTATAGTGCTAAGTATAGATGGGGATCTTAAGGCTGTCGAGACAGATGCAAAAATATTGGCCAAATAGACGATACACAATTCAAATAGAATTGTTTTAATATGAAAGACATGTAGTTTTGGACATGTAGTTCAAATACTTGAAAATATAAAGTCAATGGTATGTGCAATCAGTTTCCGATATCTTATATGTCTAGCATAACATAAAAACTTGATATGCATCTAAGGTCTATTATATGGCTTATATGACTTGACTTATATGACAATCCATGAATGATTTAAATTGCTTGAAGCATATACAATTCTTGATCTTGAAGTACCACATCCTCAGTGCAATTTGTGCACATTTATATCTTGCTATAACTATATGCATGATAATATGATAGCAAGAGTTTTCACCTCTATGTGAAGATAATGAACTGACGATTCCAACAAGATCATATGAAGACAATTCATCTCTATCAAGAATGATGATTTCAAGGTGAAACAAATTCGTTCAAGAGATCTTTTGAATACGGTGCACAAGATTGAAATGCAAATGCTTAAAGATGTAAATTGATGCTCTCATCAGGGGGAGTTAATGCGCGTTGCACTTTTTTTTCCCTTACAAGGTTTTGTCCCACTGGGTTTTTCTTGCAAGGTTTTTAACGAGGCAACCAAAAAGCACATTTCTAAACACGTGTACTCTTTTTCCTTTCTAGAATTGTTTTCCCAGGGTTTTATTTTAATTAAGGTTTTAACGAGGCACATTATCTGTTGAGACATTCAAGGGGAAGTATTATAAATAGAATTCTATTTACGGTGAATGTTCATATTTAGAGAGATTTTAGGGTTTATTACTTGGTGGCTAAGTCAACCTCTCTATATAAATAAAGAGTTTTATTCTATTGTAAATAATATCAAATCAATAAGAATACTCTCTCCCTACTTTTCTTCGCAATACTATTCTTTCTTCTTTTATTGTTCATGACAATTTCCTCTTTGTAACTTTCTTTGGTCAACAATGAGCCGCCAATATTACTACTATTTCTTTCTATCTATAGAACTCTTTCATTATAATTATAAATAGTAAATACTAAGGTAAGAATGCTGACCTGCTATAAACCATCCTGTTATATGAAGCGGCAAAATCATAAATTTCGTTAAGGGTAACTATCTTTTTTCTGGCTCCCAATTCTTGGTCCCTTCATTCTTGGAAAAATTCCTGCTTCTTTAATTATATATTTTTTTAAAACAAATAAAATTAAATCCAAAAGTCAAAAAGAAGAAAATAAAATAGTTTAGCTTCTTTTTCTTTTTTCATCTTACCTGATCTTGTATAATACGTAGTACCTATATATTCATAAGTAAATTTAAACTCGAGAATTTTAAGCCTTTCTGTGGTTATTAACTGCATAATAAATCCTATTTCTCAAATTTGGCCTCTTTGTATTTTTCTGATGGATATAATTGCTACAAGCATTATTTTTTTTCTGAAAAGTTCTTTCAATTTGTATCACCAAGAATTTTTCAAAAATTCAAACAAGTCAAAACACCAGTCTATTATTTTCCTTTTTCTATTATTTTATAATTATTAGTAATAACTTATGTAACAACATTGAATTTGAAATGGACGTAAGTAGGACATCTCAATGGCAGTTTGTCTACGGCGAAAAAGACTTTAAGTTGTTTAGACTTTTCTTGTTTACACTTTACAGTACTATTAGACAGGGTTCTAACCATTTCTTAAAGTCAAAATTTGTTACTCCTCTTTTTCAAATATTCAGGTGAACCTATTTGATTGGGCATTGAGTTTTAAAAAAAATAAAGATTTTTGGAATTTGTGGTCCTAAACAACTCAAAAATGGTCCACAATATTTGTGTGGTTATAAAAACTTCTCACTAAGGGTAGAATTAGAAATTTAAGCTAAATTGTTTCCAAATTTAGAAAGAGGTCACTTTTTTTAACGGACCAAAAAGAAAATAGGTTCACGTAAAGTGGAACGGAGAGATCATATCAAAGAGTCTTTTCTGAAAATGAAATCACTCAAGTGTATTACAATTATTGCAAGAAATATTGTATAATAATGTCTTTCATTATTGTTTGATTTTATTTCAGGGTGCAAACTTGCTTTTCAAAATTGTGAGATGTGTTGTGTGGACCTCTTGGATTATATAATTAATGACGCAAAATTAAAGGAGCAGACAACCTAGCAAAGCATAATTTTTGAAAGTTTTAAGTATATATCATGTGCCTCCTTATTTTGTTTTTTCCCCTATAAAAATGACTGTTTACTACTATGTATGATATCCTAAACAACTTAAATTACGTAATGAACTTTTTTAGTAGTAATAATAATATCCCTTTGACCACCCCCCTCCCCCCCCGCAAAAAAAAGCAAAAGGAGACAAAGAAAAGTAGAAGCCAGGAAAATGTAGACTTTCATTTTTGGATGATTTTAGAGAGAGACGGAAACGAGAAATAAAGAAATTAAAGAGAACTGAAACTAATGGATAAAAGCTCAAATTATATCTCCATATAATACTTTTGCTTCGAATGATAATATTATACATTATATATATGCATCATATTACAAATAAGTACATTTCTAGTAGCTCTTCTCCTTTTATGGTACTTCGTCACAAAAAGAGGATCATAGTCCGAGGTGGGCCTATGACTTAAGTTGAGGGGTCACAAGATCCCGTAAATTTCGGTAAAAATCTTATATATATGTGTATCTTGAAAATGATTAACCGAATATTTTTGTCCAGATTAAAAATAATCAAAAGGAAATAAAAGATATTGTTACCACACTGTATTCAAAACCAAAAAATCACTAAACGTTAGTTTAAGAAAACAAAACAGAAAAATTTCAAGCCCACAAGTTTCTTGTGTGTCCTTAAGGAATTTAATCCCCTCACAGTTACCCAAGATTTCAGATTAATTCCTCCTAGGATAGAACGGAATAACAATTCTGTGATAGCTGCACTTCAAATCACAGATTTTCAACGAAGTCAAATGGCGGAGCAAATCATACAAAATGCTTACGTTTTTGCTTTTGAAAAACAATACAGAATGTAGAAGATAGAGGGGAGAGATTTTAAATTTTTTGGTGGTAAATAATGAGGCTAAGCCTCTCTATTTATGGCTAACAAGGTGCAAAGGTGCCTGTTCGATTGAAGAGGTATCTATTCGACAAAATTTCTATTAAACAGAATGGATGGTCGTGAAATAGACCGCTAGAAGTGCCGCGAATTTAAATAATTTTTCGTGCAAAATATTAGGAAACGAAACATTAAATGACGGAAATAGAGACTAAATTTGGTCCAAAAAATTATCAATTAACCAAATCTAAATCTAAAGTCGGAGCCGAGCGAGCGACGATGACGCCGCCGCGAGGCTTACTCTCTCCTCAACTCTCTAAGAGCTAGAAGAAATGCTTCTATATATAAGCATAAGAATTTTCCTCTTCCTTTTATTTTGAATAAGAAAATCCAACAATCTCCCACATTAATGGGGAATGGCTAACCGGAAAACTTATGCATGTAAGTCTGTGTGATTTGCAAGTAAGGATTAATCGCATATGAATAAGTAGGTTTCCCTTTGAACTTTCCGTAGTGAACATATGTCGGAGATACTCGATCAATCGGTAGATTTGATATCTTTAAACCGTCGAACTTTGGTGTATACCTAGGAAGCCATATGTCACAAAATCAACCCTTAACCGTCTTTGGTTCTCATTGTTGTATTCGTTTCAGCCATGAACACCGCCTGATTTCATAAGTGCATAGAGAACTGATCTTATAAAATTCTACTTGAAGCAGCTTACACTTCACACTTACGTAGGTGAGTCCAAAATGTGTTATCCCGTAGATACACTGGTTGATATACCTCGTATCAAACTTAGAAACCTGTGATAACACAAAAGATCATCACTTGTTTTAAAAGTAAATTCTGCATTCCGAAGCCTTAAAAACCTCTTTCTATCTCACCTTGATTTGTGTGTGCAATCCGAGCACGTAGCCGGAAAGCCAACATGTGAAAATCTGTGAAAAATGATGAATTTTGACTTTAAAATGAATTTAAGTTGATTTCAGTCAATATTTTGAGGAAACAGACCCGGACCCATGATTTGACGGTTCCGGAATGATACTTGGGCGTATGCCCAAAATTGAATTCCGAGGTCCCAAGCCCGAGAAATGAATGTTTAAAGAAAATTATTTTTTGGAATATTTATGAGTTTTTGAAAGTGAAATGTGCTTAAAATTTATTGGTATCGGGCTCGTATTTTGGTTTGGGAGCCCGGTACAAGTTTTATATATGATTTGAGTCGGACCTGTAAAATTTGGTAAGAAACGAACTTGAAATGATGTGAATCGGACCGTATTTGGAAAAAATTGGAAAATTTGAAGTTCTTAAGAAATTTCATGATTTTTGTGCTAAATTCATAGTCGTTGATGCTATTTTGGTGATTTGAATGTATGAGCAAGTCTGTATGATATTTTTAGGTTGGTGTACACGTTTGGTTTGGAGCCCCGATGGCTCGGGTGAGTTTTGGGTAGGCCACAGAGTAGGATTGGACTTGGGAAAATTGCAGGTTTCAGCTATTCTATTGCAGGCCTACATGCTTCGCATGCTCGAAATTGCAAGTTTGTAAATGCGAATGATCTATCGCAAATGCGAACATAGCCTAGGCCAGCCTACCTTGCAAATGCGAGGAATTTATCGCAAATGCGATGTTTCCCCTTTTGGACAGTCATCGCAAATGCGACATATTGTTCGCAAAAGCGACTTCGTAAATGCGAGCTTAGCAGAAGTCTAGGTTCGCAATTGCGAACCCTAGTCGCAATTGCATACCTGCAACCTGTTAGTTCATAACTTAGATGCATTTTCAACTATTTTTCACATCTTCTCAAAACATAAACTCTCTAGGGCGATTTTTCAAAGGCAAATTCTCTTCCTAATCAATTATAAGTGATCTCTAACTAGTTTTCTTCAATCCTTAACATCTTTTCATATGATTTTAACTCAAAATCAATGATTTTCATGGGAAAAATTGGGTGTTTTGGCTCGTCATGCTCTTATCATACTTACCACCGAGAGAATAGGGTAAGGAGGTTCATTGAGGGACTTATTCAGCCAATTCGAATTCAGATGGCTAAGGAGACAAGGAGTGAGTCAGGAGGCGGCCAATGTGGCCAGGAGAGTGGATGTGGTTTGATCGCAGGGAGGTGGTTAGGGTTCTGACAAGAGGCCTCATCATTCAGGCAGATTCAGTGGTGCCTCATCTGGAGGCAGGGATTCGTATGGTAAAGGCCATCCTCCTAGGCCCTTTCAGTCAACACTTCAAGTTTCTCACAGTGCTTCAGGTGGCCGTGATTCTCAGATATAGTATTCTGATCAGCAACCCTATAGTGCACCACCAGCTCCTATTAGTGCATCATCGCTCTAGAGTTTTTAGGGTGGTCATTCAGATCGCCAGGGTCAGTCTCAGTTTCATCAGCCGCAGCACTCAGGTGGATGCTTTGAGTGTGGTGAGTATGGTCATATCAGAAGGTATTGTCCGAGATTGGTGGGTACTCGGTCGTAGCAGCAAGGTTCTCGTATTATGGTTTAGGCACTAGGTGTTCCACCGCCTGCCTAACCAGCTAGGGGTGGAGGTAGAGGTATTAGAGGTGGAGGTCAGGCAGCGAGAGGTGGAGGCTAGCCAGCAGCAGGCCATCCCAAAGATGTAGTTCAGGGTGGTGGGGCACAGTCCCGATGTTATGCTCTTCTATGCAGGCTTGAGGCTGAGGCTTCCGATGCACTTATCACATGTACTATTTTAGTTTGTAATAGAGATGCTTCAACCCTATTTTACAGGGTCTATATACTCTTATGTGTCATCTTATTTTGCACCATATCTGGTCATGCCTAGTGATTCCTTGAGTGGCCTTGTATATGTGTCTACACTAGTAGGTGATTCTATTGTGGTAGATCGAGTCCATCGTTCGTGTATAGTTGCGATTGGGGGTCTTGAGACTCGTGTAGATTTACTTTTTCTGGACATGGTTGATTTTGATGTCATACTGGGGATGGACTAGTTATCACCTTACCACACTATCTTGAATTGTCATGCCAAGACTGTGACCTTAGCCTTGCCCGGTTTACCTCATTTATAGTGGAGAGGGACTTCTGGTCATTCTACCCATAGTGTTGTGTCATATATGAAAGCTCGTCGTATGGTCAAGAACGAGTGTTTGGACTATTTGGCCTATGTTCATGATTCTAGTGCTGAGGTCCCTTCTATTGATTCTGTGCCCGTTGTCCGTAAGTTTCCGGAGGTGTTTCCTTCAGACCTACCGGGTATGCTACCTGACAGGAATATCAACTTTTGCATTGATTTGGCTCCTGGCACCCAGCCTATTTCTATCCCGCCGTATCGTATGGCCCCGCCTGAGTTGAAAGAGTTGAATGAGCAGTTGCAAGACTTGCTTGAAAAAGGCTTCATTAGACCTAGTGTCACACCTTGGGTTGCGCCGGTATTGTTTGTTAAGAAGAAGGATGGGTCGATGAGAATGTGTATTGATTACCGGCAGTTGAACAAGGTTACAATCAAGAATAAGTATCCATTACCGAGGATTAATGATTTGTTTGATCAGCTTCAGGGTGCCAAGGTATTTTCGAAGATTGACTTGAGATCTGGCTACCATCAGTTGGGGATTAAGGCATCCGATTTCCTTAAGATAGCTTTCCACACTCGGTACGAGCATTATGAGTTCTTGGTGAGGTCATTCGGGTTGACAAATGCCTCATCAGTTTATATGGATTTGATGAACCGAGTGTTCAGGCCTTACTTGGATTCGTTTGTGATAGTCTTCATTGATGATATTTTGATGTGCTTCCGCAGCCGGGAGGAGCACGAGCATCATCTTAGAGCGATTCTTCAGACTTTGAGGGATAGTCAGTTGTATGCCAAGTTTTCAAAGTGTGAGTTCTGGTTGAGTTCAGTTGCATTCTTGGATCATGTTGTATCAGCAGAGGGTATTCAGGTTGATCCAAAGAAGATTGAGGCAGTCAAGAACTGGCCTAGACCAACATCAGCTACAGAGATTCAAATTTTCTTGGGATTTGCAGGCTACTATCGTCGGTTTGTGGAGGGGTTTTCGTCTATCGCAACCCCGATGACCAGGTTGACCCAGAAGGGTGCCCAGTTCAGATGGTTAGATGAATGTGAGACAAGCTTTCAGAAGCTCAAGACAGCTCTGAATACGGCACCAATGTTGGTTTTGCCCACAGGTTCAGGGCCTTATGTAGTTTATTGTGATGCATCTCGTATTAGACTTGGTGCGGTGTTGATGCAGGATGGCTAGTTTCATTGCCTATGCTTCGCGGCAGTTAAATATTCATGAGAAGAACTATCCGATTCATGATTTGGAATTAATAGCCATTGTTCACGCGTTGAAGATTTGGAGGCATTATCTATATGGCATGGCATGTGAGGTGTTTATGGACCACAAGACTCTACAGTATTTGTTATAGCGGAAGGAGCTAAATTTGAGGTAGAGAAGGTGGTTGGAGCTATTAAAAGACTATGATATCACCATCTTATATTATCCGGGAAAGGCCAATGTGGTGGCCAATACTTTGAGTAGGAAGTCAGCCAGTATTGGTAGTCTTGTCACATTTCGGTCGGTGAGAGGCTGTTTGCTTTAGATGTTCAGGCTTTGGCCAATCAGTTCGTGAGGTTGGATGTTTCTGAGCCCAGCCACGTGTTAGCTTGCACAGTTGCTCATTCTTTATTATTGGAGCGTATCCGAGATTGGCAGTATGATGATCCTCATTTGTGTGTCCTCAAAGACACGGTGCAGCATGGAGGTGCCAAGCAGGTCATCTTAGGAGATGATGGAGTTTTGAGATTGCAGGGTTGAGTTTGTATGCCTAACATGGATGGGCTTCGAGAGCTGATTTTAGAGGAAGCCCATAGCTCCCGGTACTCTATTCATCCGGGCGTCGCTAAGATGTATCAGGATTTGCGGCAACATTATTGGTGGTGGAGGATGAAGAAGGACATTGATGATTATGTGGCTCGGTGTTTGAACTGTCAGTAGGTTAAGTACGAGCATTAGAGGCCCGGGGGTTTGTTCTAGAAGATTGAGATTCCTGAGTGGAAGTGGGAGCGTATCACTATGGACTTTGTTGTTGGACTCCCATGGACTCAGAGGAAGTTCGATGTAGTGTGGGTTATTGTTGATAGGCTGACCAAGTCAGCCCATTTCATTCCGGTAGCAGTCTCCTATTCGTACGAGAGGTTAGCTGAGATCTATATCTGGGAGATTGTTCGTCTTCATGGTGTGCCAGTGTCTATCATTTCGGACCGAGGTATGCAGTTTACCTCACATTTTCAGAGAGCAGTTCAGCGAGAGTTGGGCACACGGGTAGAGTTGAGCACATCATTTTATCCTCAAACGGACGGGCAGTCCGAGCGGACCATTCAAATTTTGGAGGATATGCTCCGAGCTTGTGTCATTGACTTTGTAGGCTCGTGGGATCAGTTTTTTCCTTTAGCAGAGTTTGCCTACAACAACAGCTACTAGTCGAGTATCCAGATGGCTCCTTATGAGGCTTTGTATGGTAGGTGGTGTCGGTCGCCGGTTGGATGGTTCGAGCCGGGAGAGGCTTGGTTGTTGGGTACGGATCTAGTGTAGGATTCCTTGGACAAGGTTAGGATCATTCAGGATAGGCTTCGTACAGCTCAGTCCAGACAAAAGAGTTATGCCGACCATATGGTTCGTGATTTGGCATCCATGGTCGGTGAGCAGGTGTTGTTCGAGTGTCGCCTATGAAGGGCGTGATGAGATTTGGGAAGAAGGGCAAGCTTAGCCCTTGGTTCATTAGCCCGTTTGAGATTCTTGATTGAGTGGGAGAGGTGGCTTACAATCTTGCGTTGCCGCCGAGCTTATCAGACGTGCATCTAGTGTTTCATGTGTCCATGCTTCAGAAGTATCACGACGATCCATCCCACGTGTTAGATTTCAGCACTGTCCAGTTGGACAAGGACTTGCCTTATGAGGAGGAGCCGGTAGCTATTCTAGACCGGCAGGTTCGTCAATTGAGATCGAAGACTTTTCCTTCTGTTCATGTTCAGTGGAGAGGTTAGCCTGCTGAGGCATCGACCTGGGAGTCTGAGTCTGATATGCGGATCCGTTATCCCCATCTTTTCCTCGACTCAGGTACTTCCTTCTTCTGTCCGTTCGAGGACAAAAAGTTGTTTTAGAGGTGGAAAATGTTATGACCCAAAAGCTCATCACTTGTTTTAAAAGTAAATTCTGTGTTCCGAGGCCTTAAAAACCTCTTTTTGTCTCACCTCAATTTGTGTGTGCAGTCTGAGTGCGTAGCCGGAAAGCCAATATGTGAAAATTTGTGAAAAATAATGAATTTTGACTTTAAAATGAATTTAAGTTGACTTCGATCAACATTTTGGGTAAACGAACCCGGACCCTTAATTTGACGGTTCTAGAGGGTCCATAGGAAAATATGGGACTTGGGCGTATGTTCGAAATTGAATTCCGAGGTCCCGAGCCCGAGAAATGAATTTTTAAAGAAAATTATTTTTTGGAATATTTATGAGTTTTTAAATGTGAAATGTGTTTAAAATTAGATGGTATCACGCCCGTATTTTGGTTCCGGAGCCCGGTACAGGTCTTATATATGATTTGAGTCAAACTCGTGAAATTTGGTAAGAAACAGACTTGAAATGACGTGAATCGGACCGTATTATTTAAAAAATTAGAAAATTTGAAGTTCATAAGAAATTTCATGATTTTTGTGCTAAATTCATAGTTGTTGATGTTATTTGGTGATTTGAATGCACGAGCGAGTCCATATGATATTTTTAGGTTGGTGTGCATTTTTATTTGGAGCTCCGAGGGCTCGGGTGAGTTTTGGATAGGCCACGAAGTAGGATTGGACTTGGGAAAATTGCAGGTTTCAGCTGTTCTATTCCAGGCCTGCAGGCTTCGCATTTGTGAAGCCTGGCTCGCAACTACGAGTTCTAAAATGCGAAGGCTGTGTCGCAAATGCGAACATAGCCCAGGCCAGCCTACCTCGCAAATGCGAGGAATTTATTGCAAATGCGATACTTCCCCTTTTGGCCAATCATCGCAAATGCGACTTTTCAAATGCGAGGGTCGCTTCGCAAATGCGAGC
This sequence comes from Nicotiana glauca, assembly GCA_026770625.1. Lineage (NCBI taxonomy): Eukaryota > Viridiplantae > Streptophyta > Magnoliopsida > Solanales > Solanaceae > Nicotiana > Nicotiana glauca. The sequence goes on along the minus strand of MU776069.1, from coordinate 179,506 downwards.
TTAGCATAAGTCTGGGTTCGCAATTGTAAACCCTAGTCGCAATTGCGATACCTGCATAACTTAGACGCATTTTTAACCATTTTTCACATCTTCTCAAAACGTAAACTCTCTAGGGTGATATTTCAAAGGCAACTGCTCTTCCTAATTGATTGTAAGTGATTTCTAACTAGTTTTCTTCAATCCATAACATCTTTTCACATGATTTCAACTCAAAATCAATAATTTTCATGGGGAACATTTGGTATTTTGGGTAGATTCTAGGTTTTTTAAATTTTGGAAATTTGGACCTCGATTTGAAGTCCGATTTCAAAATAATATTATATACGAATTGGGTTGCACGCCACAACAATATTATATATGGATCGGATTGCACGCCGCAATAATGTTATATCTGGATAGGTTTGCGCGCCGCAATAATAATATAATTGGATCGGGTTTCATGCCGCAACATTGATAACTGATATGGATCAGGTTGCATACCGCAACAGTATTTTTATTATATTGGATCAGGTTGCTCGCCACAACAGTTGGTGATAAAAGTGTTTATCGATTGATTACGATTTCCTTATTCTTTTGCTGTGAATTCTAAATTGCATTTATACTTTTCTCTTGGACTACCATTTTTGAGTGATATTTTCCCGCAACATGTCCCCCTCCCACCTTTAATTGTTTATTTTATTTTATTTTCTGTTGTATATTATATAATTGTAATGGTTTATCTGGTGGTCTGGTTCTAGCCTCGTCACTACTTCGCCGGTGTTAGGCCAGGCACTTACTAGCACATGGGGTCGATTGTGCTAATACTACATTCTGCACTATGTGTAGATCCCGGAGCAACAACTTTTGGACCATAGCTTTGGGTAGCTACCTTCAGTCCAGTCAGAGATCCCGAGGTAGTCTTGTAGGCGTCCGCGGGACTTGGCGTTCTCTTCTATCTTTTATTCTTTTTCAATTTTCTTTAGAGACAGATTATGTCTTTCTTTCTAGACACTTGCTTGTAGTAATCTTAGACGGTCCGTGATATTGTGACACCGGTTCTGAGTAGAGATGTACTTGATGTTGTCGTACTTATTTTTGGCTAAGTTATCATATTATGTCTTATGCGTGTATTTAATTATTGTTAATATTTTATTGTTGATCGCATGATGATTTAAACTGTTAAAAAAGGTTAAATAAAAGAGTTAGTGAATCTATAATACTCGGTTTGCCTAGCTTTCATGAGTAGACGCCATTACGACTCTAGAGGACGGGATATCCGGATCGTGACAAAACCATTAAAAAGCCTTAACAATTTATCCGTGGTACTGAACATTGTCTTCATCATGATAATGGACCAAAAATTTATTTGACAATGTTGAATGAACCCTAATGACTTTGTTTGATCTCCTTGAACCTAGATCTTGGGATCTCCAGTTTTCTAGGTAGAGTTACCACCACAGTGACTTCTTCGGCAATAGTCCTATTCCCTTTGATTACTTCTCAATCACCTCTTTAGTTAGGCCTTTTGTAAGTGGATCCAATACATTATCTTCTGACTTTACATAGTCAGTTATGATAATTTAACTAGAGAGTAGTTTTTTAACGGTATTATATCTTTTTCGTATGTGACAAGATTTTCCGTTATACATAACATTCCTTGATCTTCCTATTGCCTCTTGACTATTGCAATGTATGCATATAGGTCCCAAAGGTTTTGGCCAAAATGGAATATCTTCCAAGAAATTCCGGAGCCATTCAGCTTCTTCACCAGCCTTATCGAAAGCTATAAACTCAGCCTCCCTTGTAGAGCGGGTGATGCATGTCTGTTTGGACGACTTCCAAGACACTGCTCCTCCACCAATGGTAAACACGTATCCACTTCTGGATTTTGATTCTGTTGATTCGGTGATCCAATTTGCATCACTCTATCCCTTAATAACTGTGGCATAATTATTGTAATGTAATGCATAGCCTTTGGTAAATTTCAAATACCCCAATACTCGTTTCATTGTCATCTAATGAGCTTGGTCGGAATTACTTGTATATCAACTAAGATTACTTATCGCACAATCTATATCAGATCATGCACAATTTATAATATACATCAAACTTCCCAAGAATTGAGCATATTCCAATTGAGACTTGCTTTGACCTTTATTTTTCACAAGAGTATGATTTATATCAATTGGCATTTTTACAACTTTAAAGTCCAAATATTTGAACTTTTCAAGCACTATTTTAGTCAAATGAGATTGAGATAAAGCTAGACCTTGAGGAGTCTATAAGATCTTAATTCCAAAAATTAAATTGGCAATTCCTAAGTCTTTCATATCAAACTTACTAGCAAGCATGCGCTTAGTAGCATTTATGTTAGCAATATTTGTTACTCATTATCGACATATCATCCACATATAAACAAACAATGCCTATTTGATTTGGATTATTCTTAATGTAACACATTTGTCACACTCATTGATCTTGAAACTATTTGACAACATTATTTGGCCAAATTTTGCATGCCATTATTTTGGTACTTATTTTAGTTCGTAAACTGACTTAACAAGTCGACACATCTTCTTTTCTTTTCCAGGAACTACAAACCCTTCAAGTTGTTCCATATAAATTTTTTCCTCTAAATCTACATTTAAGAAGGCTATCTTCATATCCATTTGATGGATTTGAACGCCATACACGGTGGCAAACGCTATTAACACCCGGATAGATATAATCCTTGTTACTGGCGAGTATGTATCAAAGTAATCAAGACCTTCTCATTTTCTAAACCCTTTAACAACTAATCTTGCCTTATATTTGTCAATAGTACCACCAGTTTTTATTTTTCTTTTGAAAATCCACTTAGAACCCAAAAGTTTATTTTCCGGAGGAAGATCAACTAATTCTCAAGTATGATAACTTAATATGAATTCTATCTCACTATTGACTGCTTCTTTCCAGTATTGTGCTTCCGAGGGCGACATTGCTTATTTGAACGTTTGAGGCTTATTTTCTAATAAGAATGCTAGAAAATCTGGTCCAAAGGAAGTAACTGTCCTTTGACATTTACTACGTCTTGGATTATCTTCATCAAAAGTACTTTTCTGTGCTTCTTACCGAGATCTCTTAGATTTTTCACTAGACGGCTCATGTTCCATTTTATACGGATAAATATTCTCAACGAATTCAACATTATCTGATTTGATTATCGTATTAATATGAATATCGGGATTTTCTGATTTATGAACTAGAAAATAATATGCTTTACTATTTGTTGCATATCCTATAAAAATTCAATCAACGGTTTTGGATCAAATCTTTACCCTTTTGGGTTTAGGGACCTTCACTTTAGCCAAACACCCAGACACTTTAAAATATTTTAAATTTTGTTTCCTTCCTTTTTATTTTTCATATGGAATGGATTGCATTTTGTTATGGAGAATTAGATTGAGTATTCGGATAGTTGTAAGAATAACTTCCCCCACAAGTTCTGAGGTAAACCCGAACTTATTATCAAGGCATTCATCATTTCCTTTAATGTTCTATTCTTTCTTTCCACAATTCCATTAGATTGCGATGAGTAAGGGGGTGTTGTTTGGTGAATAATGCCGTATTCCAAATATATTTATCCAAAAGGAGATTCAAATTTGCCGCCCCTATCACTTCTTATCATTTTGATATTTTTGTTAGTTGCATTTCAACTTCATTTTTGTATTGCTTGAATGCATCAATTGCTTCATCTTTACTATTAAGTAAGTAAATGTAGCAATATCTAGTACTATCGTCAGCAAAAGTTATAAAATACTTTTTCCCACGACGAGATAGTATTGACTTCATGTCGCAAATATCTGTGTGAATTAAGTCTAAAGGATTTGAATTCCTTTCAACTGACTTATAAGGATGCTTAACATACTTTAATTCCTCATGTTTGACATTTCGAGTTATTGCATTCAAACTTAGGCAATACATCTAAATTAATTATTTTTCGCAAAGTTTTGAACCTAACGTGTCCTAAAAGTTCATGCCATAAATTATTTGACTCAAGCAAGTAAGAAGAAGCTAAAATTTTATTCATATCAATGGCAATTACATTCAGTTTGAAAAAAGCCCTCAGCAAGGTAACTTTTCCCTACATAAATTTCATTCTTACTAACTAGAACCTTATCGAAAACAAAAACACACTTAAAGCCATTCTTGACTAGAAGTTATATCGAGACTAAATTCTTCCGCATTTAAGGAACATGAAGGACATCATTTACAGTCACAATTTTTCCAGAAGTCATCTTCAAAGCTATCTTGCCCGTTCCTTCTACTTTTGCAGCAGCGGAATTTGCCATAAAAATTGTCTCGTCGGGTCCAATAGGAGCATAATAAGTAAACAATTTCTTGTTAGCACAAACATGACGAGTTGACCCGGAATCAATCCACCATTATTTAGGATTTTCGAGTAGGTTGCATTCCGAAACCATGACACTTAAATCGTCTATTTCATCATTCTTCTCAATCATGTTTGCTTGGCTTTCCTTCTTGTCTTTCTTTGGTACACGACATTCAGCAGCCTTGTGTCCAGCCTTTCTACAGTTGTGGCAATTACCTTTGAACTTCTTTTTGCTTGGATAATTCTTTTGTCCAGACAACTTCTTTCTCTTTTTGCTCGTTGAAGCTTCCTCAACAATATTTGTAGCCATTATTGTTGAATTTCCACGAGACTTCTTTTCTGCAGCCTTGTTGTCCTCTTCAATACTTAGGCGAATAATAAGGTCTTCCAATGTCATCTTCTTGCGCTTATTTTTCAAGTAGTTTTTAAAGTTCTTCCACATTAGAGGCAGATTTTCAATAAAGGCCACAACTTGAAATGCTTTTTTTATGACCATACCTACAATCATAAATTTAGGATTAATAATATAATCAATATCTTTATTAACAATATTGATTTGATTTATACCTTGGGCAAAGAGGTCATGAACGATGACTTGCAGTTCTTGAACTTGAGTTATGACAAACTTATTGTCAATCATTTTAAAGTCCAAGAACTTTGCGAAAACAAACTTCTTAAGTCCAGCATCTTCCGTCTTGTACTTCTTTTAAAGAGCGTTCCACAACTCTTTTGAAGTTCCATGACACTGTAAATGTTGTACGAGCTATATAATTTTTGCACAAAAAGTCAGAATGCTTCCATGTCTCCGTGACCACAAAACGCTTATTAGCCGATGTATCTTCTCACAAGACTGGAACATCCTCACTTATAAAGCACTACAGACTGAGTATGGTCAGGTAGAAGAACATTTTCTTCTGCCAGCATTTGAAGTCCACGCGGGAAATTTTTTTGGGCTTTTCTGCTTGTGCTATCGCCGGTGCAGGCGTTGTGCGACTTGAAGTCCCGTAGCCATTGCAGCAGTAGTCATTCCAACAGAACCATTTTGTTGTTCCGTACTTATTTTTATTTTTCTGTAAAGAAATTGACACAACTAGAATTAGTATCTCGGTGAAGTTTTTATATCTTCAGACCGAATACAAACAACCGAGTAAAAATGACATAGATTTTAATCTCGGATTGAGTAGAAAGTCGTAACGACTTTAATCTCAATCTGGATCGGAGTAGAAAAACGGAAGATTTTAATCTCCAAAGCGGGAGTAGAAAACCACTACGATTTCAGTCTCCCAAATCAGAAAGTAAGATGAATACAAAAATAAAAATAAAAGCTTGTTTCCACACTGTATTCAAAACCAAAAAATCAGTAAACGTTAGTTTAAGAAAACAAAACAGAAAAATTCTGAGTCCACAAGTTTCTTGTGTATCCTTAAGGAATTTAATCCTCTCACAGTTGCCCAAGGTTTTGGATTAATTCCTTCCAGGATAGAACGAAATAACTATTCTATGATAGAGGTACTTCAAATCACAGAACTTTGACAAACTCAAATGGCGGAGTAAATCACACAAAATGCTTAAGTTTTTGCTTTTGAAAAATAATGCAAAATGCAGAAGATAGAGGGGAGAGATTTCAGAACAGATGCAAAGCTGCCTGTTCGGTTGAAGAAGTATCTATTCGATAGAATTTCTGTTAAATGGAATGGCTGGTAGCGAAACTGACCGTTGGAAGTGCCACGAATTTAAATAGTTTTTTAGCGCAAAAACGTTAGGAAAGGAAATATTAAATGATGGAAAATGGAGACTAAATTTGTTCCAAAAATTTATCAGTCAATCATATCAATTGACCAAATCCGAATCCAAAATAATTTTTTGCGCAAAAATATTAGGAAAGACCATATCAAATGATGGAAATATGAATACGAATATGAATATATGTGAATACGAATACGAAACCGAGCAAGCGATGACGACGGTACGGGGCTTGCTCTCTTCTCAACTTTGTAAGAGCTAAAAGAAATGCTTCTATATATAAGCACAAGAATTTTCCTATTCCTATCCAATGAGTGATAGAGTTCCTTTGTTCAAAGGACTTATTCAGAAATTCATTTCCTACCATTTTCTATTCACACCTATTTTATTTTGAATAAGAAAACCCAACAGATATTTCCTACTTTTATAGCATCGAAAATCGTTGGGCTTAAAAGTTTAAATATTCAACATAGTCATTCAGTAGGTTTTAAATCACGCATTCCTTGCTTTTTCGTTCTAATTAAAAAGGAAAAGAAAAACTAGAGATCATTCTTCGTTTCCGTTTTCAATACAAAAAGAAAATTTCCCTTGGAAAACAAATCACGCAATCTTCGTTTCTCTGTATTTTTAATCCAAAAGAATATTATTCCCCTAGGAAACCTTGAGAGTTTATATGAACAATCAGTTCTTTTTCTGTAATTTTTGATAATTGCAAACTTTGTTGTGACGGATAACGTTTTTAGGATTTTTTTTTTGTTTCTCACGTGGTTTTTTAGTATCTATATTAGAGCTCTAACTAATACGGATTCACACCATATAAGATTCATTTTGAAAAAAAAATAGTTATATGTCAGAAACTCAAAACTTATGGTTAAGGTATCAATCCCACCGCAATTTGTAGCGGAAGTTTCTTATAGATGGCTAAGGAGATACTGTTAATAAGTGTATGACGGGGCACAATCCTAAGAAAGAAGCAGTGGATCGAGTCGTTGTATTATTTTTTCCAAAACTACAATTGTTGACTGTATTAACACACAGTGATTTCGTCACTTTAAATCTGAATACAATCTCTTTTGTTTCTTTTTCAAATTGAATTCGTAGTTTTCTTAGTTTGGGTCAAAATAAAAATGCGAAATGGTCTCCTGGCCACTTAAACTCACATGACTTTTGAAAGCCGATATACCAACTTATGACTTTCTCATTTGAACACTCGAACTAGTGAAACCCATAACTAATAAACATGTTTGACCGTTGACCTATCCCATATGGCGTCAGTTGATCCTAATCATCTATGTGCGTGAGTCTCACGACTTTTTGGAGCGTGAACACCCTTTCCTCACTTCAATTTCTTTTTCTTCGTTTTCATCTCTTAAGCTCCTTCTGCATATGTGTGTGTGTTTTTTCATTTGAGAAAAATGGTTGTTGCTTGTTGCTTTTCAGTCAGAATGTGGAGAAAGGAAAATGGCTGCAAAGTTTCAATTTTGAATCTGTATGGTGTAAGAGTGCAGGAGATGCATCGTTTTTTCTTTTTGAGCGTGAGATTTGAGCAGAAATTTGTGGTAGTTTAATGTTGGTTTTGCTGGGTTTAGAGTGTTGATATTTGGACTGTTTTTGAGTGGAAAAAAGGGCTGATTATTGCTGCGTTTTTCAGTGATTTTGTGGACAATTTTAGAGTTATTTTTAACTAATTTTGGGTGATGTTTTTGGGAGATGAAGTGCTGCCTTTTGAAGCATTTTGAAAAATATTGACAAGATTAAAGAGAACATTTTATGACATGAATTGTACCTTAAGTACAAAAATGGGTTCTTGATTCCCATTGAAATTGACAACATTTCCACTTAATTATTCTTGTTCAACTCTACAGCCAATAAGAGGTTTTTGATTTTCACTAAAGTTGATATTTTTATTGATGAATGAGCTCTAAAATGCTCAATTGCAGAGTTAAAAATAGATTCTTGATTTGGATTTTTATGAATGAGCACTACAAAGCTCAACTGCATAGTAAAAATGGAGTCTTGATTTTGGATTTCCACTGATAGAGAGAGAAAGACAAACGAGAATGATAAAAGGGTTGGGTGTCTGACGTGTAATGTTTTAATTGGCTCAGTGCTGACTGGGCGGACACGTTATCTGACTGGATGGACACGTTAGCAGATGTGATATACGCGCGGATGGTCAAGGGTCCAACGTGTTTATTAGTCAAGGGTATCACGAGTTTGAATGTTCAAATGGGAAACTTGTAAGTTGGTGTATCGGCTTTCAAAAGCCATGTAAGTTTAAATATCCAGGAGGCCATTTCGCCAAATAAAAACTTGTTAATTTTGTCAAGTGATTTCCTTCGTCTCATGATTTCTTCTCTCCCTTGTTCTTAAATTTTATAACTCAAAAAATTTAGAAATACACTCTTGAAAATTAAATTTAAAGCGTTAAACGCGCGCGAGACTTTTATATTTGTATTAGTACCATGTATTTGTAATGTTTGAGTGTAAATGAATTAGGAAAGTAGGGGAGATATTTCTATAATGGGGGGGGGGGGGTCTTATGTCTGACACATGGATCAGGCCTAATTCATTGGATTCAATTTGGTCTTAGTATTAGTGCTATTGGGACAGTAGAGGCAGATTAGAGTAGGCTCAACTACAGTTCAGCCCACAAGCAGTTCAGTCCACAAGCAACTTAGTGAAGAGTATTTACGCAGAAATTACAGTGGAAAGATTAGGTAATTTCTGGTAAATTTAGTTACAACTCTCTAACTGATTTCTCTCTCAACCTAATTCTCTCTTCTCTTCTCACCTCCTTCCCTTCTCTTCTTTCAGGTTATCATGGAGTAAATGTAGTTTCCATTGTAGAAGAAACATTGTTGTAATTTCAATTCTATTACAATCAATAAAGAAATTCTACTTTTCTAATTATCTATTATACTTTCGAGTATATTATAATTGGTATCAGAGATGAATCCCTGGCACCATGACAGTTCCAGAAACTCGAGCAATGACCATAGAGGAAAAAGTTAAAAAATTGGAGACCTAGTTGCATAGTTACATGGCGGAAACTAATAAAAATTTGGAATCTATTGATTCTAAAATAGGTGATCTCAACCACAAATTGGATGTAATGATGAAAAAAATTATTCGTGAACAAGGATAAAATCATGAGTAGTGCTCCAGCCGAGGTTCACCATTTGGATGGATCGAGTAGCAGAATGAGAATGATGGATTCCCAGGAGATTTCCGCTGGCAAATTCTACTCGAATAGTACTGCTGCTAAGGTGGATTGTCCTCACTTTGAAGATGGGGATTCCAGGTCTTGACTGCGAAAATATGAAAGGTATTTCTATTATAATTGTATAATTTAACCACAACAAAAGTTAGATACTGCAGTTCTTCACTTGAATAGGAGGGCTGAGTCTTGGTATTTCTCATATCAATTGAGTAGAGGTATGGTGAGATGGCCTGATTTTGTTGCAGAAATTTGTAAAATATTTAATTATTCTGATAATAGTAATCTAAAGATACTTGGGAAGTTTAAAAGAAATGAGCAAAGGGGAAATGTGAATGAGTACTTAGAGAAGTTTGAAGTTATAAAGGCTTGGGTTTTAATCAAACACCCAACCATTCGTGAAGAATTCTTTCTAGGATTTTGGACTTAAGAAGAAATGAGGCATAAAGTTAAAATGCTTGATCCTTTTTCCCTATGTCAAGATGTATAAAAAGCTAGACATATAGAAGAGTTTCTAGATTTAATTAGTAGAAAGAACAAAATAATTTGAGGAAGACAGTCAACTCAATACAATTCATACAATGGAGCATCATGGGTAGAGCATCTAGGAACACACAAAAAGATAATTGTTCTAATTCTACCATCTCTGATAACAAGTTTTTTGAAGCAAAGAAGTCTAGGAGTGAATGTTATAGATATGGAGAGTAGTACTTCTCAGGTCATCAATAGAAGGATATGCAGTTGAATACCTTGTATGGTACTACTGACCAAGATACAATAGAGGAAAGTCAAGGAATGGAGGAAATAGAAGAAGTTGAAAATGGTCAAGAAGGAATAATTAATTATGCCATAAGTCTCAATGCATTATCAGGGACTGTACCTCTAATACCATTGAATTGAAGGGAATGTACGAAAAGAAAAAACTGATAATTCTAGCTAATAGTAGAAGCACTCACAGTTTTGTAGCTTGTAGTTCTGCAAAACAATTGGAATGTGTGATTAAGGAAGATGCACCTATAAGGTTTACTGCAGCTAATAGTAGCCATTTGATGAGTTAACACTCATGTCTCTCATTCAAATGGAAGATACATGAAATTGATTTTGAGCACAAGCTTAGGCAATTGGATGTTGGTGGTGTGACATGGTGTTAGGAGTAGACTGGATGAGGAAACACAATCCAGTCTTATTTGACTTTATTGGCTATAAACTCCAAGTGGGTGTTAATGGTAAGAGGGTAGAACTGAAGGGATTCTCTGAAGAGGGCCAACTACAAGCTATGACTGCTTCTGGGGTTAAACAATTATCGAAGAAATGGCAAGTGATGTGGGAACATTTATTCTTAATTTCAGATAAAGAGGTAGAATTTATAGCAGAGTTATCTGAAGAGATCAGATTAGTACTCTAGGGCATTCCCAAGGTGTTTGTAGAGCCCAAGACCTTACTACCAAGGAGGGACTATGATCACTTCATTCCTCTCAAGTCTGATGCAACACCAATGAGTATCAGACCCTATAGGTATAACTATTTTCAGAAAAAATGTAATAGATAAGCAAGTAAATAAAATGTTGACTAATGAAATTATTCAGCCTAGTCACTCTCCATTCTCCACACCAGTGCTCTTAGTTAAAAAGAAAGATGGTAATTGGAGATTCTGCATTGATTATACGGAGCTTAATAAGGTGACAGTTAAAGAAAAATTTTATATACCATTGGTGGATTACTTAATGGATGAATAAGAATGAGAAAGAATGGCATTTTTAAAACTGCATTGCGAACTCATTTAGGACATTATGAGTTCAAGGTCATGCCCTTTGTCTTGACCAATGTACCTACCACTTTCCTATATCAAAATGAGAGAGAATGACATTTTTAAAAATACATTCTGAACTCATTTAGGACATTATGAGTTCAAGATCATGTCCTTTGGCTTGACCAATGCACCTGCCACTTTCCAAAGCCTAATGATATTTTCAAACCTTTTTTGAGAAAGTTTGTGTTGGTGTTATTTGATGAAATATTAATCTATAGAACTACATTAGAAAATCATGCATTTCATCTTAGAACAGTGCTAGAAGTACACAAGAAGGAGGTTAGAGGTGAGAAGAGAAGAGAGAATTAGGTTGAGAGAGAAATTAATTAGAGAGTTATAATTGAATTTACCAAAAATTGCCTAATCTTTCCACTGTAACTTCTGTGTATTAATACTCTTTACTAAGCTGCTTGTGAACTTAATTGCTTGTGGGCTTAATTGTAGTTGGGCCTACTCTAATCTGCCTCTTCTGTTGTCCCAATAACACTAATACTAAGATCAAATTGAACCCAATGAATTAGGCTTGATCCAAGTGTCTGACATAAGACCCCCCAAATAGAAATATTTCCCCTACTTTCCTAATTCATTCACCCTCAGATATTACAATCCCTATTTCTCCAAGAACGACCTTGTCCTTAAGGTCTTTGTTGAGCAACAAAATTGCATCTATCTAAGATCATTGGGTTTCAATTTGATCTTAGTATTAGTGCTATTGGGCTAGCAGAGGCAGATTAGAGTAAGGCCCAACTATAATTCAGTCCACAAGCAATTAAGTTCACAAGTAGCTTAGTAAAGAGTATTAATACGCAGAAGTTACAGTGGAAAGATTAGGCAATTTCTAGTAAATTCAGTTACAACTCTCTAACTGATTTCTCTCTCAACCTAATTCTCTCTTCTCTTCTCATATCTAACCTCCTTCTCTTCTCTTCTTTCAAGTTATCATGGAGTAAATGTAGTTTTCGTTGTAGAAAAACATTGTTATAATTCCAATTCTATTACATTCAATAAAGAAATTCTGCTATTCTCATTATCTTCTTCTCAATCTCTATTACGAATTCTAGTATATTATAGTATTATAGTATAGCAAGTGGAGAATTATTTTTCCCATTTTATAGAGTGCTTGTCACACCTCCTTCTTACCACCCCCGAAAGGGTAGATAAGGGAGTTTTTTTCCAATTTAAGTGATAATCGAAATGGAATTATTTAATTAAAAATCAGGATCGCCACTTGGGATAATTTATGGTATCTCAAGTCACCGGTTTAAATCCCGAATCGAGAAAAGATTAACTCTGTTTTACAGTCCGCGAGCACAGAGATTCGGGTAAGGAATTCTGTTAACCCGGGAGAAGGTGTTAGGCATTTTCGGGTTTCATGACTTCCGTATGGTTGCTCAACTATTATTATTGGCCTATTTATTTAATTTTAAAATATTTTTGAAACCTATGTGCATTTATGTTCATTTTAAACCACTTTTAATAATTTAATTATTATACTAATATTTATTTAATCATACATTGTGAATCATATCACGAGAACCATACCCATGATCTACAACATATTTATTTTATTAAAGAATAAATTATGACTGGATCATATAAATGTACCCCCAAATTTTAGTGATTAAGCATCACAACTACGTCACGGGAACCGTACTTGTAGCTATGACAATTAATTAATTATCGCGCCTAAAGCAAACTATAAAAATTCAAGGCATTTTCCATATGTGAGGGTCATAGCCTATAGGATTTTATTTGTGTATGGCGCAACTCAAATTATTTTTTTTTAAAAAAGATATGTATTTCGCTAAGGCAAACCAAAAATACTCCTACTTATATCTAATTTAAAAACTAAGTATCACAACCACGTCATGGGAACCGTACCCGTAGTTGTAATAATTTAATTACGTGCCTAAAGTGAACTACTGTGATGACTCGACCCGTCGTCTCATGTGTTACTGCTCCGTTTCCCCCATTTTATGCTTCTTCATGTTTCGTTATCGGTATGTGGAATGTTAGAGTTGATTTGGATTGGTTTTGATAAGAAATGAGATACTTAGTATCTTTAAGGAAGACTTAAGTTGAAAAAATCAACCAGATGTTGACTTATGAGTTATAGGGCTCGGATGTGGTTTCCGGTGATTCGGTTAGCTACAGGAGGTGATTTGTGACTTAGGAGTGCGATCGGAATTGATTTTGTAGGTCCGGTGTAGAATTAGGCTTGAATTGGCTAAGTTAGTATTTTGGCAAATTCCGGTTGATAGGTGAGATTTTGATCCGAGAATCGGAATGGAATTCTGATAGTTGTTGTAGATTCGTTAGGTGATTTTAGATATGTGTGCAAATTTTCAGGTCATTCGGACGTCGTTTGGTCGGGGTTTTGATCGATAGTGCATTTCGGAAGTTTTGAAGAACTTAGGCTTGAATCCGTCGTGAATTGGTGATTTTTGTATTGTTGGATGTGTTTTTATGATTGGACCAAGTTTGAATGATGTTATGGGTTATGTTGGTGCTTTTGGTTGAGGTCCCAGGGGCCTCGAGGTGATTTCGGATGGCTATCGGGAGGTTTGGAGTTGTATAAATGCAGCAGAAAAATTGCAGAGAATATTTGTTCTATGCGATCGCAGAGGGAGTCATGCTATCGCATAGAAGGTTTTTGAGGGGGCGTGAGATTGTTCAATGCGATCGCGTTGCTGAGGGTTGTGATCGCACAGTGTGTGATTTTGGTGAAATGCGATCGTATGGTGCCTGTTGCGATCGCATAAGGTATTGTTTTGAGGGCTGGAAATTTGTGCTATGTGATCGCATAGGCAAGGAGTGCGATCGCATAGGGTTATTCAGAGCTGGGCAGAAGGGTTTTTTTTAAATATTTCATCCGCGAGCTTATGTCATTTTCCCTCCATTGTTGAGCGATTTTGGAGCTTGGGAGAGCAAATTGAAAAGGGATTCAAGGAGGGTTGATTGAAGGTAAGATTTTTGAACTTAAAACTCGATTATTATGTGAAATTAACCTAGAAATTCATGGAATTAAGCCTACAATTTATGGACTAGGGCTTGAGTTTTTGATATTTTAAATTGGGATTTGATAGGCCATTTGAGCTCGGATTTGGGAGTTCTTGGTATGTATGAACTCGTGGCGAGATGAGAAATCCGGTAATGTGAGTTTTGTAATTTTTCGAGAAGTGGTCCCGGGGCTCGGGTTTTGCTAATTTTGAGATTTTTCGCTATTTCTCAATTGTTTTCGATTGGTATTGTTCCCTTAGCATATTGTGATGTATTCGCTCTGATTTTGGTTAGATAATACGTGCATGGAGGCCGATTTGAGGGGCAAAGGCATCGCGAGCTAGAGATTTCACCGGTTCGAGGTGAGTAATACTTGTAAATGATATCCTGAGGGTTTGAAACCCCGGATTTGCACATCACAGTGCTGTATTGAGGTGACTTACACGCCGGATATGAGCGTGGGGGTAGAGCACTTGGGGATTGTGACTTGGTCCATCCCAGTTGTTGATTTTTACCGCATATTTGACTAAAACTACTTGTTATCATTATAATATGGGTTGACTTCCATGTTTGGGATTCGTGCCAACTATGTAAATTCTTCGGGGATTGATATTACTGTTTTAGCATATGTTACATATCATTTGGCTTCAGTCCAAGGTTTTAAATACTGTTTTTTCCAAACTCAGCCATACTCCTAAGTTTTGAAAACTCAAATGATATTTTAAATGATAATTCGGGTTAAAAACTACTGTTTTATAAATGCCCAAGGGGCTTATGATGATTTCTGGACTGAGCATGGATCGGACTGCGTGCCGCTACAGTGATTTTGAAACAGTGGTAGCAATGACACTGTATGATGTAACTTGAAAGAGTGGTAACAATGACACTGTATGATGTAAATTGTTCAGGTAACAATGACTGAACAGGAATTAATTGATGCCACGAGATGGCTTGATATTGCGCTTGGGCTGTAGGAGCCCCTCCGGAGTCTGTACACACCCCCCAGTGAGCGCCGTCGATGATAAACACATGGTTGGCTCGGACTGCACGCCGCAGTGGGTACCTGAGTGTACCGGTCATATGCATTGCATTGCATTCATGCATTGGTTCCTGTTTGTACTACGTGTCATGACATCCAACACTCTCATTTCATTGGCATCCATGCTACTTTTTGCATCGTTTACCAACCCTGGTGTTATTTGTTGGTGAAGTGCTGTGCCCGAGGGGCTGACTTACGTGCTGACTCGCACTATCTAATATCGCATTCATATGCTTGACTGTTGGAAAAGGATATTTTCAAAAGAGGTTTTTAACTGAACCAGATATTTCTAAAGGTTTTCACGGTTTTACTGATTTTCTCAAAGGATTACACTGTTCTTTATAGCATGATGGAGTGCCTTACGTGATTTCTGCTGCTCAGTTATTATTTACTTTTATTACTCATTGAGTTGGAGTACTCACTTTACTCCCTGCACCTTGCGTGCAGTTGCAGGTATTTGCTACCCGGTAGCGGGTTAGAGCTGATTGAGGGTTTTGTTATCACAGCTGAGCAAGGTGACCGCCGGCGTTCGCGGCACCGGACTTCGTCCTTTGATTCCAGAGTTCATTTTGTATATTATTATTGGCCCAGTAGTTGTGTTTATTCTTCTTTAGATGCTCGTGACTTGTGACACCCCGGTCGGGTTGTGTTGGGTTGTAAATACTGGTTATTATTGTCGTTAAGCTGTACTTATCTATTCATTTATGTTTAATAATTGTTAAAGAGATGATTTGGGTTAGTTGGCTGGCCTTGTCTTCACGAGAGGCGCCATCACGACCGGGTTTGGAAATTGGGTCGTGACAAGTTGGTATTAGAGCCTAGGTTACTAGGTCTCACGAGTCATGAGCAGGTTTAGTAGAGTCTCGCGGATCAGTATAGAGACATCTGTATTTATCCTTGAGAGGCTGCAGAACCTTTAGGAAACCTCCCCTTTCTTGGAATTTTTATCGTGCGTACTTGATTCAGCTTGAGATATAACTCTTGAAATTCCTTCCACATGTCTGTATGCGCACATGAGCGCTTGGTAGCATATGTGCCTTGATGGCTTGTGATTCCCTAATCGAGGGGCGAGATGTGATCCTCGTGAGTATGTTGGGCCAGTCTGGAGGACTTGAGGCCAGATCTTTGCCTATGGCTTGGGCACCGAGGTGCTGATTGTGTGAGCAAGTGTTCTGAACTTGTATGTTCGGTATTGTCCCTATTAGCTGGAATGGCGGTTGGATATCCTTGTGATGAGTATGTTGATATTGCGAGATGTATCTATGTGATTTTGGTAGTAATGAAGGAGTCTGCTGAATGATAGATGAGCTGGTAAGTTTTCGATTCCTATTGTGATCTGTTATGTAGCCCCGAGTTATGGGCGCGTGAAGAATATTTTCGTGTCTCCTAGTTGGAAAGTAAAGTGAATTACATGTGGCGGTATGAGTTCAGAATCAGGAAGACTAAAATACTGTGTAACATATATCATGGTGGAAGGTGTGCTGAAGTACTAAATTGAGGTAGAGCAGGTGGGTTATCTCCTGCTGAGTGTTCTTAAGTGGTACGATTCTTATGTATATTGTTAGAAGATCTCACGTGCAATTGAAGATTACGTGTTGAAATTTGATAAATTCGGGTCGCTCAAGAGAGTGGACTCAACTGATGTGGGGATGAATGCGAGATTTGCAGAGTATTACGGTACTAGATGATCTGTGTTTTCACAAACTTGTAGACGATTTGAGTTTAATCTCACTATGATATTGTGGCATCATTAGAGTAAAAGTATTATGGATTATTGAGTGTGTCCTGATATATGGCTTCGAGCCAAGTTGGGGAGGTTGTTGCTGATTAGCTGATTGCATGGTCGTGTGCTATGTTGGTTCCGTTTCGAGATATTCTGGCGGATCAGTCCTGGTTGCAGAAAATGAGCCGAGGATGGCACGAGTGAAGCAAAATTTTGATAAAGGTTATATGGTGCTTCGTAGATGTGAGGAAATAATAGGATGTCTTGAGCTGTTGTTGATAAATAATGCTCAGTGTATAGAGGAGGAAGATGTTTGTTTGTATTGGAATGAGATCATATCCTGCGGTGTCAGAGTACTAATAAGGCTCGAGTGGTTCTGTTCGTTAAGTCAGGTAATTTGCAGTTTGAATAAGAGTGAATGACTTTTGAGAATGATTCTATTGTGTTCAAGATCCTACATGTAACAATCAGGTGTCTCGAGGTTGTGTATGTGATCAGAGACTGTGTATTCATCGGAGAATGTCGAGACTTGTGGTATTTTTATGTTAAGTATGTGATCCTATGTATCGGCATCTGGAAAGTAATGGCAACGAATTCAGGTTCGCAGGAAATTCTTCAAAGTGAAGCATTCTGGAAGGTGGTATTTCTGTGAACAACTAAGAGAGTATTCGGTGGCCTATGGGTCTTAGACAGTGTGGTCTTATGTTCGAGTCTCGTGTGGTAGGTCTGGATTGAGGCATTGTGATGCTACATCAAGGGAGAAATGTCAAGTTGATGATGAATCAGAAAGGAAATTAGATAGATGGAATAACTTGATAATAGACCGAATCGGTATGGTAAGGGTATGATTAATTCTTTGTATGTGTTCGAGGTAATGAGCTTTTACAAGCATTTTGGCAGCAATGCTCTTGAGTTTTGATGGCTTTCTCAGCTTGGTTTAGATAGAAGGATTCAGTCCTGGCAGTTTAGCTTGAGCGAATGGAATTAGGGGAGAGTCCTTGTTGAGGTTTTACCGTGGTTTGGAGATGAGTATATTTTCTATGGACAAGCGGAGCATGGAGTGTGTAATGATTTTTCTTCTAAATGGGATCAATGAAAGTTCTTGACTAGTTGAGTGGGTCGATGTCTGCAGCGCGGAAGGGAGATAAAAGTTCTCATGTTATCCTTGGAGGGTATGGTATATGCGTTATGTTGTAGAGGACCGAGACTGGCGTGTGCGAGGTTTTGATTCAGTTCTGAAAGGAAGTTAATAAAACTCTTAGGTAACGGGTAGCCTCAGATGACCAATGAAATAATACTGCTAATTGGAAGTGATATGACAAGAGTATACGTCTCAGGAAAGGGTAATGTGATTAAACTAATGATACTTCGGTAGTATTGTGACACTTTCTTGTTAGATCGACCGCTGATGTCAGAGTTGTTTGATGGCACAGGGAAATTTTAAGAATATCTTTCATGGAATGATTGGGCACTTGAGATGTAATATGTATTCATACGG
Source organism: Nicotiana glauca (assembly GCA_026770625.1). Taxonomy (NCBI): domain Eukaryota; kingdom Viridiplantae; phylum Streptophyta; class Magnoliopsida; order Solanales; family Solanaceae; genus Nicotiana; species Nicotiana glauca. The sequence continues at coordinate 161,122 of MU776069.1, read as the reverse complement.
CGGAATTTGGGATCAGGTACAGTGATTCGTGTGCTATATGGAGTTGGAGACTGGGAGTTCTCATGTTCAGTCTATGTAGTGGTTGTGGATCGTGTGTATTGGTACCGTTAGCGGCTATCGGGATTTGGAAGCCCGAGTGGATCTTTCTTTTCTTGATATATTAGATTTTGGATATGATATTGGGGTGTAGGCTGATTGTCTCAGTGTTGGGTTATTCTAGACTATTGTGATATGGGTTATATCGAAAAATGCCATAGGTTGCGTGGCGGAGTGCATCAGATTATGTTCTAGCAGAGTGGTTGTATTCCAAAGACCAGCGGACGACTGGGAAGGATTTCTTTTCTTAATTGGGCCTTCGTGGCGGATGTCAGTGCAGAGGTTTCTACCATTGATTCAGTTTCGGTATTGAGGGACTTTTTCGGATGCGTTCCTTGTGGCCGGGCATGTCGCCGGATGGGATTGTGGATTTTGGTATTGATTTGGTGTCGGGCACCGTATCGTACGGCTCGGCAGGAGTCATAGTAGTGGAAGGAGCAGCTTCAGACTTCTTGGTATTTAGTTCGTTGGCAGCCGAGGTGGCTGTGTATTTAGCATGAGTTAGCTTGGTTGGTCCCGAGTTGTATTGTTGAGGGATAGGTTGATTCGATCGTTATTGAGCTTGCTAGTGATTTAAGGAGAGCTATGAGTTGTTTTTCGATGTTTTGAGACGTCATGATTTGTTGGGTATGGGCACACATGGTGCAGTTCTATTGAGGATTCATAGAGAAAGTTGAGCGGGAAGAGTAATTGAGTGTTGCTTGGTAAATGGAGTATTGGTTATGACCTATCGGGTTGCGTGTCGTATGTTATTTGTTTCACTGTGAATGTAATGAATTGCTTTGGTTTCAGGCATCAACTGTGTGTGGCTATCGATTTTGATCATAGTGACTTGAGGTGCTTCATGTGTAACAATGTTTGGATAGGATCGCGCATTGTAGCGAGGCTACGTGGAGTTATGACCCTTCGGGGTAGATTCAGGTATTCTATTTCTATGATGTGAGACGGGGTCCCAGCCTTGTGTTGTGATGGTACTGGGGAATTTGAGTTACAGCCCTTTCGTTTGAGTCATTTGTCATGATCTGACTATGTTCAAACCGTTTCTCATTGGTGCGTGTATTATACAAGTTGTGGCTTAGGCCTCTATTGAGGTATCATATCACCAGAGTGGTGTGTTGGATTCGAGGTGATCGTTGGAGTCATTAGTGAATATGAACAGATTTGATCTCAGATTGTTAGAAGGATAAGATCAAGGTTTGGCCCGTAAATCTGTTGTGATATTAGTCAAAGGGAAGTGGCCTGATGAATGGTTGATATGAGGAATGGTTACGGTTTGCTGCGTGTTTCAATTATCGTTAGCAGTGTATGAAAGTGTTGGAATGAGACTTTAGCTAAATAAGAGGTTTACTATCGGTATTTGGTTGTTGTGGGTGACTGCCGTGAATAGAGTCTATCGTTTCGAGTGTTTGGATTATGCGGTATATCATGTGATTTCACGGAGGTTGCAAGTATGGGTTAGTATAGCTGGTTCGGGACTATTCAAAGTATAGGTGTGAGGTTGTGATCGTATTGATGGTTTCAGAAGTGAAAAGGTAGTTCTATAGTTTATGGGCTAGACTGGATTGGGTAATTTCAGACCTATGTGAGATAGGGTGACGTAGGATCACCCCGGGTATATGCTTGGTTAGGTCATTCAGCTATTGGTTGGCTTCTAGGACAACTCTGGGTACGCTCGAGGATGAGCATTAGTTTAAGTTGGGGAGGATGTGACGACCCGACCCGTCGTCTCATGTGTTACTACTCCGTTTCCCCCATTTTATTCTTCTTCATGTTTCTTTATCGGTATGTGGTGTGTTAGAGTTGATTTGGATTGGTTTTGATAAGAAATGAGATACTTAGTCTCTTTAAGGAAGGCTTAAGTTGGAAAAGTCAACCGAACATTGACTTATGAGTTATAGGGCTCGGATGTGATTTTCGGTGATTCGATTAGCTTCGGGAGGTGATTTGTGATTTAGGAGTGCGATCGGAATTGATTTTGGAGGTCCGGGTAGAATTAGGCTTGAATTGGCGAAGTTAATATTTTGGCGAATTATAGTTGATAGGTGAGATTTCGATCCGAGAGTCGGAATGGAATTCCGAGAGTTGTTGTAGCTTCGTTAGGTGATTTTGGATATGTGTGCAAATTTTCAGGTCATTCGGACGACGTTTGGTAGGGTTTTTGATCGATAGTGCATTTCGGAAGTTTTGAAGAACTTAGGCTTGAATTCGTCGTGAATTGGTGATTTTTGTGTTGTTGGATGTGTTTTTATGATTGGAAAAAGTTTGAATGATGTTATGGGTTATGTTGGTGCTTTTGGTTGAGGTCCCGAGGGCCTCGGGGTGATTTCAGATGGCTATCGGGAGGTTTGGAGTCATATAAATGCAGCAGAAAAATTGCAGAGAATATTTGCTCTTTGCGATCGCAGAGGGAGTCATGCGATCGCATAGAAGGTTTTTCGGGGGGTGTGAGATTGTTCAATGCGATCGCGTTGCTGAGGGTTGCGATCGCACATTGTGAGATTTTGGTGAAATGTGATCGCATGGTGCCTGTTGCAATCACATAAGGTATTGTTTTGAGGGCTGGAAATTTGTGCTATGCGATCGCATAGGCAAGGAGTGCGATCGCATAGGGTTATTCAGAGCTGGGCAGAATTAAAAAAAATATTTCATCCGCGAGCTTATATCATTTTCCCTCCATTGTTGAGCGATTTTGGAGCTTGGGAGAGCGAATTGAAGAAGGATTCAAGGAGGGTTGATTGAAGGTAAGATTTTTGAACTTAAAACTTGATTATTATGTGAAATTAACCTAGAAATTCATGGAATTAAGCCTAAAATTTATGGACTAGGGCTTGAGTTTTTGATATTTCAAATTGGGATTTAATAGGCCATTTGAGATCGGATTTGGGAGTTCTTGGTATGTATGAACTCGTGACGAGACGAGGAATCCGGTAATGTGAGTTTTGTAATTTTGTGGGCCCGGGCCTCAGGTTTTGCTAGTTTCGGGATTTTCGCTATTTCTCGATTGTTTTCGATTGGGTATTGTTCCCTTAGCATATTGTGATGTATTCACTCTAATTTTGGTTAGATACGACGAGCGTGGAGGCCGGTTTGAGGGGCAAAGGCGTCGCGAGCTAAAGATTTCACCGGTTCGAGGTGAGTAATACTTGTAAATGATATCCTGAGGGTTTGAAACCCCGGATTTGCATATCACAGTGCTGTAATGAGATGACATGCATGCCGGATATGAGCGTGGGGTAGAGCACCGTTGGGGATTGTGACTTGGTTCGTCCCGGTTGTTGATTTTTACCGCATATTTGATTGAAACTACTTGTTATCATTATAATATGGGCTGACTGCCATGTTTGGGCTTCGTGCCAACTATGTAAATTCTTCGGGGATTGATATTACTGTTTTAGCATATTTTGCATATCAATTGGCTTCAGTCCAAGGTTTTAAATACTGCTTTTTGCAAACTCAGCCATACTCCTAAGTTTTGAAAACTCAAATGATATTTTAAATGATAATTCGGGCTGAGTACTACTATTTTATAAATGCCCAAGGGGCTTATGATGATTTCTGGACTGAGCATGGATCGGACTGTGTGTCGTAGCAGTGATTTTGAAACAGTGGTAGCAATGATATTGTATGATGTGACTTGAAACAGTGGTAACAATGACACTGTACGATGTAAATTGGTCAGGTAACAATGACTGACCAGGAATTAATTGATGCCACGAGATGGCTTGATATTGCGCTTGGGCTGTAGGAGCCCCTCCGGAGTCTGTACACATCCCCAGTGAGCGCCGTCGATGATAAACACATGGTTGGCTCGGACTGCACGCCGCACTGGGTACCTGAGTGTACCGGTCATATGCATTGCATTGCATTCATGCATTGGTTCCTGTTTGTACTACGTGTCATGACATCCAACACTCTCATTTCATTGGCATCCATGCTACTTCTTGCACCGTTTACCAACCCTGGTGTTGTTTGTTGGTGGAGTGCTGTGCCTGAGGGGCTGACTTACATGCTGACTCGCGCTATCTAATATCGCATTCATATGCTTGACTGTTGGAAAAGGATATTTTCAAAAGAGGTTTTTAACTGAACCAAATATTTCTAGGGGTTTTCACGGTTTTACTGATTTTCTCAAAGGATTACACTGTTCTTTATAGCATGATGGAGTGTCTTATGTGATTTCTGCTGCTTAGTTATTATTTACTTTTATTACTCATTGAGTTGGAGTATTCACTTTACTCCCTGCACCTTGCGTGCATTTGCAGGTATTTGTTACCCGGTAGCGAGTTAGAGCTGATTGAGGGTTTTGTTATCACAGCTGAGCAAGGTGACTGTCGGCGTTCGCGGCGCCGGACTTCGTCCTTTGATTCCAGAGTTCATTTTGTATATTATTATTTGCCCAGTAGTTGTGTTCAGTCTTCTTTAGATGCTCGTGACTTGTGACACCCCGGTCGAGTTGTGTTGGGTTGTAAATACTGGTTATTATTGTCGTTAAACTGTACTTGTCTATTCATTTATGTTTAATAATTGTTAAAGAGACGATTTGGGTTAGTTGGCTGGCCTTGTCTTCATGAGAGGCGCCATCACGAACGGGTTTGGAAATTGGGTCGTGACAACTACATGATATATTTATAATATCTAAGTTATAAAATATGAGGGCCATAGGTAATTTAATTAGGATGGTACACCTCACTCCGTTCTAAAAAACTATACTTAATTGAGATGGACTTATGATATCCCTATCTAGAATTAATATAAAATTAATGGGGCAGCTATAGTAAAAAAAGCTTGAAACACATGGCTGGGCCTTAGATCATTTAAAGCCAAATGATTTTAGCTTACTCCCAAAGAAATTGCTAAAAGGGAGAATTGGGGTAAGAACATTTCAGATAATGCATGGTCCTCCCCATTCCTTTCCTTGTCAAGCAATACAATATGAGTATTAGTATCATTTACTGACCCCTTAACTATCTTCATACGAGGGACCATGTGTTTAATTATCATAATCTTAAGTTTAGCAGCAGCTCAACATCTAACATGGTCTCGAATTTTCTAACATTACAAGAAAGAGGTGGAAAATGGCAAATTAAAGGTCTTAAAATACCTAGATGAAGTAATAAGACAAACTTGTGATTAGGTATGTGATTAATTAGAATGGGACACACTTAAATAAAAAATAATGGTTCTTGAAACCTATACAACATAATAGAATGTGAATTAAATGGTATATATGAATACCAACCAACATCGAAATGAGTTCACAAATCCAGCATTTTCTCATGTTAAAGTAAACTAACATGTTCTTAGCCATTTAAATAAAATAAAGTCAAACCAACTTAAACATATATAAACAAAATCAAAGAGATGAAATTGATTAGTTTTACAATGAAATTATAATATAACCCACCCTGAACTAAAAATCAGTATTGACTTAAACATATTTAAACAAAACCAAAGAAGATGTCCCTGATGCAGATAGTTTTGAGCATTCTATATACTCAATGAGAAGTTTTTAGTCAACTCATAACCCAACATAATAAAGTAAGATCCTAATCTAAGACTTACAAATGTGATACAGTATCAGTAACATGAATAAACAAACAAAAATGCATATAAGAAAGCTAAATTATTACAGAAAAATGAACGAACTTAAAGAACATGGGGATAAAATTCAACAGGCAATATGTATCATTAGATTTCCAAATTTGGATTACATACTCAAATTCTATGCTATTTAAGGTCCAAGATATACTTAGATACCAAACCAAAACCAAAGTGAGGATTTCAGCCAAAATGTGAGTAAAACAGAAACAATAAAGCAACTACAACTTTTTCAGAATTAAACCATGCTTCAACTCTTTTGGAGTTCGAAAATTTCAGAAAATTTCTTCTAGTTTTCTTGTGAAAAATCAGAAAGGTTTTAGTGCAGAACTTTTGTGCATAGAAATGAGCCTTTAAAATATGTATTTTTTAGAAGAAAATGCTTCAGCCGTTTTGCTACTTCTTATGCTCTCACCTCTGCCCTATAGAATGATCAAAAGATCTTATCCACAAACCTTAGGGTAGCATTATCTAGCTTTCCTCTCGTCTCAATTATCCCTTATTTTTTTTAGTTATTTTACCCCTTAACCCCTTAAAAATATCTAAGCCCTTCCTTATCTCTTAACATGCTAACCTAACCTTATCCTATTGAAGCTTCTCATGACAGAAAATATTCTCCAGCCCTCAAATACCTAAAACACCCCTTGACACCCCTGTATTAACATCTTCAATACTGACCCAAGACCCAAACCAAACCCATGGGCTCGTCCTGCCCAACAGGAATGAACCAACAACCCAAAAGAGACATAAGCATCAAAATCTAATGGATTTGACAAAAGTAAAACCTTACGACTAGATGACTCAATAAACAAATGAAGTTGAATCAATCGATGCGAGTTGTAATTGACCCTGAACTAGAATATGCTAGAATGTTTTAATAATTAACTAATTTAAACAAAAAAATGAAAACAACATGCCTTTTAAATGCTCTAACCTATTATGCAAGCAGAAATTAATCGAGCAGGAAAGAAATAAAGACAAGGAATGAACAGAGGAGACAAAGACAAAATAAAAACAATGATGAACAACTGACCAAAGCCGGAGAGCATAGATGACCAAAGGAAACAGAGATGGAAGATATGGCCAGGCTCGAGATGCTTTGACGAAGCTTGAAACTGACCCTAATGACCACTCTAGTCAAGAATGGTCTATCAGGGCAAGCCTCAAGCCACGAGGAGCAGAAAACTTCAATGAAATCGCAATTCCAAAATTAGGTCAAATTCTAGATCCCCAATTTGACGAATTCCAAAGGTTGTTTGGGAAAATTTCCAAGGGTTTTGAGTTTGGGAGGCTTGGTAGTTATAGGGTGTAAGTTTGAGGTTTATTGGAGTCGCGGCGCTGGCTGGTGAGTTGAACGGGTTCTGGGGAGGTTAGGGTTAGGACTCTGAGAGGTTGAGAGATGAAACGAGGGGGATTGGAATAGGGGGGGGGGGTCTGATTCGGACATATGTATAATACCTAGGTAACTAGTTCCGAGCTGTTAGATTATCAAAATCCAACAGTTGTGATGAGCCATTCTAAAATGGGGTCGTTTGGCTTTAATGAGGGCGGGGCTAGACCAGGTTGGGTAGGGTCGGAGGGAACTTGGGCGGGTTTTGGGTAAATGGGGTTTGGGCTTCAGCATAAGCCCAATTGAAACATCCTTTTTTTTCTAATTCCTTTTTTTCAACTTTTCTTTTACTTTATTTTCCTTTACTTTAATAAATGAAAAACCTAAATTAAACCCTAAACTAAACTAAATTCTAAAACTAACAACTTTTTAACAATTATAAAAGGTCTTTGATTCTAAATTAGAAGAGAAAAACTATAATTCTAAAATTAAAACTAAAAATGCAAAAATGAACCATTTTTGTAATTTTTATTTTTAATAAGACAAATAATTAACTAATTAATCCTAAAAATGTAAAGATAAAACCTAAATACAATACATGATATTTTTGTATTTTTCATGCTTTTAATAAAAGTAGACATGCACAAAAATACAAAAAATTAACAAAAAAGCCTACAAAATTACAAATAATTGGAAAAAATTTATTTCTTTAATTTGTAGGAGTATTTTATATAGGGCAAACATCACGTGCTCACAGCCGCCCCTCTTTGCTCGGAAATACGAAGAGTTTTCGGGAAAGATAACGTGAGCGGATACGAGCGATTTTTGCCCGTTTGAATACTCCATGAGAAGCATTTTTGAAAGATTTGACCGCACCTTGATTCTGAGGTTGCCTATATATCCTTGGCTATAAAGGAATCAGGTCAGTGTAGTTCGGGAAGTTTTGGTAGCTGGGACTAGCGGGAAGCTGTGATTTCATTGCTTCTGCTGCTATTGCTTGCCGAACTCCTTATTACACCGAGACAAAATAAAAGAAGCTAGGTTAAACTATGATCTATGAATTACAAGAACCCTACCTACCATCTTCAAACTTGGTCTTGCTGCGTCTACAGTTCTATTGTGCACTTAAATTGTCGACCTGCAGAATTCTAAAATGGGTTCCCTTGTTTTCTAGGTGGGTGCTTGATTACCGAGACTTGGACTGCTTTTCTTTGTTCTCCAGGTGAGCGCCTGATTACCAAAATCTTGAATTGTGTTCCCTTGTTCTCCAGGTAGGCGCTTGATTGCCCAAACTTGAACTGTATACCCTTATTCTTCAGGTGGGCGCCTGATTACCAAAACTTGAATCGTATTCCCTTGTTCTCTAGGTGGGCGCCTGATTACCAAAATCTGAATTGTATTCTCTTGTTCTCCAGGTGGGCGCCTGATTACCAAAACTTGAACTGTATTACCTTGTTCTCCAGGTAGGTGCCTGATTACCAAAACTTGAATTGTATTCCTTTGTTCTCCAGGTGGGCGCTTGGTTGCCAAAACTTGAATTATATACCCTTGTTCTCCAGGTGGGAGCCTGATTGCCAAAAGTTGAATTATATTCTCTTATTTTCAAAGTGGGTGCCTGATTACCAAAACTTGAACTGCATTTCCTATTCTCCAAGTGGGCGCCTGATTACTAAAACTTGAATCGTATTCCCTTATTTTCCAGGTGGGTGCCTGATTACCAAAACTTGAATTGTATCCCCTTGTTCTCCAGGTGGGCGCTGGTTGCTAAACCTTGAACTGTGTTTCCTTGTTTTCCAGGTAGGCACCTGATTGTCGAAACTTAAATTGTATTCCTTTGTTCTCCAGGTGGGCCGCTGATTGGCAAAACTTAAACTGTATTTCCTTGTTCTCCAGGTGGTGCCTGATTACCAAAACTTAAATTGTATTCTCTTATTTTTCAGGTGGGTGCCTGATTACCAAAACTTGAAATGTATTCCCTTGTTCTCTAGGTGGGTGCCTGATTGCAAAAACTTGAACTATATTCCCTTGTTCTCCAGGTGGGCGCTTGATTGCCAAAACATGAAACTGTATTCCCTTATTCTCTAGGTGGGGGCCTGATTACAACAAAATAGACAAAACAAAAAATTTTTTCTGCCCCAGTTTGGTAGCTGGGCACATCTGTAAGTGTTAATTGAATCATGTTACCCAATATCTCTAAGAATTTAAAAGCTAGACCCCATTATCCAAAAGGGTCCTAATAATTAAAATCAAATCTCATCTTAAGAATGAAAACTTCAGAGCTAAATTCAACTTCCTAAAGGTGAAACTTATGCTAAATCTCATTATCTAATTGAGGTCTTAAAACTAAGTCCCATTATTCAGAAGGGTCCTGGAAATTTCCAATTGAATCTCATCCTAAAAATGAAAACTTCAAAAACAACTTATATTTCCTCAAAGTAGAGCTTATGCTAGATCTTGTTACTCATGAATGTTTTGAATTTTAACTAGGTCTCATTGTCTAGGAGGGTCCTGAGAACTTCAAATTAAATCCCATTATCCAGGTGGGTCCTGAGAATTTACGGTCAAACCTGTCCGGTACATGCTTTCTTTACGGAGGGTTCCTCCGGAACAAACGAGATTTCCTACCCCTGTTTCAATCAAATAAAACATTATCAGTTTGAAAATGTGGTGGTTAGTTTGTGGCATTCTTGCTAAAGGTGACCTTTCTATTGCCGTGCTTTGTTCTAACTGGCTGCTTTGAACTGGCCAAGGATTCTTTGACTTTCTGACTAAATCTCAACCACAAGACCTTGAATGACCAGAGTGCTCTACATCCAACCTGTTGTTTTATATTTATGTCCTTTCTACCTGAACCTCTGTATCTCCAACAAGATTCCCAAACCGTTCGACCAATGGAGATTTCACTGACACCTTATTTTCCACTTTGCATCATGCCATCTCTGGTATGTTTTGGCCGTACTTTGCTTTGTGCAATTTGGAAGTTGGTAGTAAGCCTTGAAATCCTTTCTTACTTGCTTAAACAAGGCTGACATTGAAAAAAACTTAGAGAAATAAACCCAAAATAAATAAAATGCAATGACTTTAAGAGTTAGGAATAATGAAGAAAATCCAAAACTGGATGACTGTTTGAGGGAGAAAAGGAAAAGAGACTTATCTGAGTGAAGTAGCTGGCACTAATGATCATGACATGCATTTCGGATTAATCAACCCAGCCTATTTAACCAATCACCTTTCAGTTGTCATACTTTATGGCCCGGGATTTCCATAACCCAATTTCTTTGCCAAATCACTGACCTTGTTCGGCTTGCAGTGCCCGTGAAGGTTTTCACCAATAAGACTCTCTCAGTTTGACTTCTCTCATCTTTCTGTCACCCTAGGGTGCCCGTGAGGGTTTTCAACAATAGGACTCTCTTATTTATTCATTTCCCTTTATGCGCACAGAGTGTTGCCACTGGTGTGAATCATATATCTGTCTCGCTTGACTTGGCACTCTCAAATATTGGTCAGAAGGTCTTTCTTTGGACCGTAATATGGGCTTTTGGATGGGTTAAAAAGAAATGATAAAGGCTCAAAGCAAATTGAGTGGGTTTACAATTACAACTTTTGGAATTAGATCTTTTACATAACCACAACTTCTGCCCCAGTTTCTTTGCCTGGGGGCTTTTGAATTTTTATTTTGATGGGACATAGCCGTGAGGCTGCCTACGTATCCTTAAAAGGAATCAGGTCGAATGTAGTTCATGTCATATGAATTGCTTTGTTGCTGTTACTATTTTCTTTTCTCTTTTCACTCTTTTTTTTCTTTTTCTTCTTCTTCTCCTTCTCCTTCTTCTCCTTTTTCCACTCTTTTTCATTCTTTTCTTTCTCTTTTCCTCTTTTCCTTCTTTATTTACCTTTTGTATCCGTGTTTCTGAGCTTTGCTACTGATTCCAAAATAGGAGTATGAAAGAAAATAAATAAGGCTCAAAGGGGTAACAAAGGTAAAGTGTTTAGATAGCAGAATAAAATACCTTCATCATTCCAATCTTCAAAACATGCCAAGTACAAAGAAACATAATTTAAACAAAAGAAATCATACATAATATCTTTTGACTGCATCAGAATTGATAGCCATATCTACACATTTGCCTTCTATATATGTTAAATACAAAGCACTATTGGACAACACTCTCATTACGATGAACAACCCCTGCCAATTTGGGGCGAACTTGCCTTTTGCTTCAGCCTGATGTGGAAGGATGCGTTTCAATACTTGCTGATCCACTTCAAATTTTCGGGGACGCACATTTTTGTTATATGCTCTTGCCATTCTCTTTTGATACAACTGGCCATGACACACTGCAGCCAGTATTTTCTCGTCAATCAGACTTAGTTGCTCCAAACGGGTTTTGACCCACTCATCATCATCAACTTTGGCTTCAGCAATAATCCGAAGAGATGGAATTTCAACTTCCACGGGTATCACTACTTCAGTGCCATATACCAACAAATAAGGGGTTGCACCTATTGACATGCGAACAGTAGTACGATAACCTAGCAAAGCAAAAGGCAACTTCTCATGCCATTTCCTAGAACCTTGCACCATTTTTCGAAGTATCTTTTTTATGTTCTTATTGGTTGCCTTGACAGCTCCATTTGTCTTGGGGAGATACGGAGTTGAATTCTGATGTGTAATCTTGAACTGTTGGCATACTTCTTTCATCAAATGACTGTTAAGTTTAGCACCATTGTCTGTGATGATTGCCTTTGGGATTTCAAACCGACAAATGATATTTGAATGAACAAAGTCGACCACTGCCTTCTTGGTCACATATTTGAAAGTTTTAGCTTCGACCCACTTAGTGAAATAGTCAATAGCCACCAGAATGAACCTATGTCCATTTGATGCCGGGGGCTCAATTGGTCCAATGACATCCATGCCCCAAGAAACAAAGGGCCACGGTGTGGACATTGTGTGCGGCTCAGATGGTAGAGAATGAATCAAGTCTCCGTGTACCTGGAATTGATGACACTTACGCACAAAACTAATGCAATCTCGTTCCATGGTCAGCCAATAATACCCTTCTCAAAGAATCTTCTTTGCCAGAACATACTCGCTCATATACGGTCTACAAACATAGAAAAGTACCTCGGTCGTGATAGTCGTTGCTTGCTTAGTATTGATGCACCTTAACAGCCCAAGATCTGGAGCTCTTTTGTACAAAATTCCTCCACTCAAGAAATATCCACTAGCCAAACGTCGAATTGGTCTCTTTTGATCGCCTGTGGATTATATCGGATATACCCCAATTCTGATGTACTCCCTGGTGTCATGGAACCACGGTTCACCATCAAGTTCTTCCTTAACAACATTACAATAGCCATGCTGATTATGAAATTGAATATGAAGAGGGTCGGCATAAGCTTTGTCCGGGTGGTGCAACATTGACGCCAAGGTAGCCAAAGCATCGGTAACCTCATTATGGTTCCTTGGAATATGCCTGAACTTTATTGATCGAAACTGTTAACAAAGATCATACAAACATTGTCGATATGGTATGAGCTTTAAATATTGTGTCTCCCATTCTCCTTGAATCTGGTACACCGAAGGTCCGAGTCTCCAAAGACCAAGACTTCCTGGACTCCCATGTCTATAGAAAACCTCAAACCCAAATTGCACGCCTCGTACTCAGCCATGTTGTTGGTACAATAGAAGCAAAGCTGAACCGTAACAGGGTAGTGATGCCCTGTTTCAGAAATAAGCACGACCCCTATCTCGATACCTTTCATGTTAGTGGCTCCATCAAAGAAAAGTTTCCAACCTAGTTTTTCAACCTGCTCCACCTCTTCAATATGCATCACCTCCTCGTCGGGAAAATAAGTTTTCAGTGGTTTATACTCTTCATCGACCGGTTTCTCAGCCAAATGATCGGCCAATGCTTGGGCTTTCATCGCGGTCCGAGTCACATAGATAATGTCAAACTCTATGAGCAAAATCTTCCACTTCGCAGTCTTCCTGTGGGCATAGGCTTCTAAAAGATATACTTTAGAGGATCCAGGTGAGAAATGAGGTAAGTAGTGTAAGACGATAAATAATGCTTCAACTATTGTGCCACCCAAGTCAGGGCGCAACATGTCCTTTCAAGGAGAGTGTACTTAACCTCGTAGGATGTGAACTTCTTTCTAAGATAATAGATGGCTTGCTCCTTCCTTCCAATGGTGTCATGTTGACCAATACACAACCAAACGAATTGTCCAAGACTATCAAATAAAGAATTAAAGCCTCCCGGGTTCCTGCGGGACCAACACAGGCGGGTTTGACAAGTACCCCTTGATCTTATCGAATGCCTCCTGGCACTCATCAATCCATTTGACCATATGATCCTTCTTCAACAACTTAAAGATGGACTTACAAGTTGTCGTGGGTTGAGCAATAAACCTGTTAATGTAGTTTAAACGCCCGAGCAAACTCATCACCTCAGTCTTGTTCCTTGGAGGTGGAAATTCTTGGATAGCTTTGATCTTAGACGGGTCCAACTCAGTGCCTCGACAACTGACTATGAATCCCAATAGTTTTTTGGATGGAACACCAAATGCACATTTGGCAGGATTAAGCTTAAGATTGTACCCGCAGAGCCTTTGAAAAAACTTCCTCAAATATCCGACATGGTCGGCCTGCTGCTTTGACTTTACGATCACATCATCCATATAAACCTCAATCTCCTTGTGTATCATGTCATGGAATACAGTAGTCATTTCCCTCATGTAGGTTGCCCCAGTGTTCTTCAAACCAAATGGCATTACCCGATAGCAATAAGTCCTCTATGGTGTAATGAATGCTATCCTTTCTGCATCCTCCTCATCCATCAAGATCTGGTGGTATCCCGCATAGCAATCCACAAAATAACTAATCTCATGCTTGGCAAAGTTGTCAATCAAAATGTGGATATTTGGCAATGGAAAATTATCCTTTGGACTTGCTTTGTTAAGATCGTGGTAATCAACGCACACCCTAGTCTTGCCATCCTTCTTTGGCACTGGCATAACATTAGCTAACCAAGTGGGGTATCGCGTGACTCGAATGACCTTTACGTCCAACTGTATTATGATTTCTTCCTTGATATTCACACTCATGTCGGTTTTGAACTTTCTTAACTTCTTCCTGATGGGAGGGAATGCCGGGTCAGTAGGCAATTTGTGAACCACCAAGTCAGTACTCAGACCCGGCATGTCATCATAGGACCATGCAAAAATACCTTTATATTCAAACAGTGCTTCGATTATTTCTTCCTAGATTTGTGGCTCCAAGTGTACACTTATCTTGGTTTTCCCTCATATTATCTGGATCCCCTAAATTGATTGCCTCAGTTTCATTCAAATTAGGCTTGGGTTTTTCTTCAAAGTGACTTAGCTCTTTACTAATTTCTTCAAATGCTTCATCTTCATCATATTCTATTTTATCATCACACTCTATTTCTTGGATTATTATTTCAGAGTTAGATTGGCTTTTAAAACTCGGCTAAAGATTCCTCATGCATGTCATGTCATTGAAACCGGCATAAAAAGAACAAAACTCCTTCCCGGTAAAGAGATGAGTAGCATCCCAATTGTTAATCTTCACTTTCGGCCCAACAAACTGCACATCTGCTTTGCTGGAACCCTCCCCAACTTCTACCATGTTCACCTTATCGAACAGACTCTGGAACCCTAATTCTTCATCAAAATCAACCACATGCTTTGTAACTGTTGCTACTGGATGCTTCACGACCTCCGCCTTGATGAAAGACCCAAAGAGACGTAGGACTGGCTTAGGGAGCGACCATACCCTCCTTTTCAACTTTCTAGCCTTCTTCATATCATCCCCTGTAGTCTTGAACCCCAAACCAAATTTACCCTAATTTTCATGCAAAGACACTGGCTGCACGATACCTTGCAGAGATGCGCCTAGACCCTTGCAGGACACAAAACAATTTTTCAACATTTCAGTTGGTACCGTGACAGTTGCAGCAGCTAGCTTTGGGCCTTGAATGTATTCACCTTCCGGAACCTTTTCAACTGACACCGTCTCAAAAACCTGATAGACCCATGGCCCCTTATCTTCCTCGACTTCGATAAACGAAACGGATGTGTCATTGAAAGCACATAAGTTCTCATCGCCGTGCACGATAATTTCTTATCTATCCCACTCGAACTTCATCATCTGGTGTAGGGAAGATGGAACTGCCTTGGCAACATGTATCCAAGGCCTTCCCAACAGCAAATTGTAAGAAACTGCCACATCAAGTACCTAGAATTCCATGGTAAATTCAACTGGTCCTATTGTCAACTCGAGCATGATGTCACCAACAGAATCTTTTCCCCCTCCGTCAAAACCTTAGACACATATATTGTTCTTGTGAATCCTCTCATTATCGACTTTCAACTTATTCAGAATAGAGAGAGGCAGATGTTTGCATTGGAACCATTGTCAATCAACACCCTTGTGACGATAAAATCTTCGCATTTCACTGTGAGATAGAGGGCTCAATTATGTTCCGTACCCTCCAGAGGCAAATCATCATCCGACAATGTAATCCTGTTAGATTTAATTATCTTCTTAGCAATCTTCTCCAAATGGTTCACTGTGATTTTATGGGGACCTGAGCTTCGTTCAGAATCTTCATCAAGGCCCGGCGATGTTTATCTGAATGGATCAACAATGACAACAAGGAAATCTGAGCAGGGGTCTTTCTCAACTGCTCCACTATGTAGTAATCTTGTACCTTTATTTTTCTCAAAAACTCTTCCGCCTCTTCTTCAGTGACCAGTTTCTTCACTAGAACTGGATTGTCTCTGAGTGTTTTGGCTTTCCTTAACTCTTCCGGGTCAAAGCATCTCCCCGACCGAGTTAAACCCTGGGCCTCATTGACTTATTCTTTCACTTCCTTCACCTTATAGGTCACTATCACTCGCTTGTAGTTTCGTGGGACAATTTTGGTGTTAGCTACCGGCAGTTGGGTCACAGGTTTGATATTGACTGGGTCTTTATGAGAACCCTCCACAATTATGATTGGTTTACTTGCAACCCCCGTCATGATCACCTTTGGCATTCTTGCTTTGCTACAACATCACTTGGGGACCTCTTTTCAACTACCACAATTGGCTTATCATTTGGCATGCTCAACTTGTCCACCGATCCTTCAACTATCGAAGAGGTTACTTTTGTGACAACCGGGTCCTTGACTGACTTACTCTTGGGCTTCCCATCTTTATGCACTATCTCAATCATGTGAGTTTCATCATGGGCCGGCAATGGGTTCTGGTTGATATTAGGTGCTTCTAGGCTCTGGACCATAATCTGGTTCGTATCAATGAGCTCTTGGATGGCGTTCTTTAAATGGCAACACTTTTCTGTGTCGTGCCCCAGAGTATCGGAAAAGTATGCACATCGGAGAGAATAATCCAGGTTCTTTGGAGGGGGTTTTGGTAGTTTCGACTCAATTGGCCTTAGAACATCCAACTACCTCACCCTTTGGAATAGACTGGTATAAGATTCCCCAAGCGGGGTGAAAGCCTTCTTTTGCTACAACCTTTCATTCCTGAATTCTTGATTGACCTAAAATTTTAAGACCAACAGGGTTTCAGTATGTTTGTGGAGGTGGGTAAGGGTTTCGTGGAGCTGGTACACGCCATTGCGGGTGAGGAGGGGGATGGGCATAGGACTGTGCGTGATGGACATGATATTGGGATGGCTTGACTGAATAGTGAGGCTCTGGTAGTGGGAAGTAGTGTTGGGGTGGATTATATAGAGTTGGGGTATAGGTTTGAAACTAGGGTTGAGGTTGGGTGTAGTGGGTAGGAGAATCCCCTGATCCATGCCACGATCCTGAAACGACCATAGCGACATCCTCTTTCTTCTTTTTCCCAAGCACGCCTTCGGTGCTATTCTGGATTGCCTGCATAGTTGCTTTGAGGTAGAATAGCTCATGATCATGCTTGATTTGAGCCCTTCCTCCACCATTTATCCCATTTTTACTACTTCATTGAATGACTTACCTATGGCCGAGATCAAAAGGCCAAAGTAAGTAGGCTCTAAAGCCTGCATCAAGTATTTTACCATTTCGATCTCCTCCATTAGAGGGTTAACCCTTGCTGCCTGTTCTCTCTAGCGAAAACCATATTCCCTAAAGCATTAACTGGGCTTCTTCTCAATCTTAGTCAAAGACAATCGATCTAGAACAATCTCGATGTTGTACTGGAAATGACGAGCGAAGGCTTGGGCCAAGTCACCCAAGGTATACCATCTGTTGTGATCCTGAGGAGTGTACCACTCTAGCGCTGTGCCACTCAAACTTTGGCTAAAGTATGCCATTAACAGCCCATCTTTCCCACCGACTCCTCTCATCTTGCTACATAATCCCCTTAAATAGGCCAAGGGATCTCTGTGTCTGTCATATAGGTAAAATTTGGGCATTTTGAACCCAACAGGCAGTTGTACATCAGGGAACAAACATAGATTCTTGTAGGCTACGCTCACTTGACCTCCCAAAACTTACCTATTTCTGAGCGACTGTTCCAGACTCCTCACCTTCCTAACATCTCCTCATAGTCGGGGTTCTTAGGTGGTTTCTCAGCCTTGACATGAAGGTTGAAATGAGGAGTGTAGGAATAATGATCTAGGGCCTTGAAGGTAGGCTCTGGGGATAGTACTGATTATCTTGGGTTTGGAATAATGGTTCACTAGAGGATAGATGGAGTGTAGCTCGTGGAGGTGCTACGCAAGTAGGGGTAGCTGGTGGAGGGAGGTATGGGGTTGTTTTGGTTGGTGGAGCTTGTATGGTTTGGGAAGTGGTGCTATGGTAGTAGTTGTAAGTAGTGAACCCTGGTTCGTGTTGTGGGGATGAATCAGCAGCGAAAAGTTCTTAGGATTGAGCTAGTGGTGGGATGCAAGCACAGTTGGCAAGGTATGATGGTGGGGGATGTCCTTTCATCCACGCCTAGTACATTTCAGCCATTTGATGCTTCAACTTATGTAACTCCTCTTTTAGTCCCGATTTAGTTTCCTCCCTCGGTGGATCAATAACGCTTGCATCCAATTTTTGGCCAGTCATGATCAACTCGTCTTTGGACCTGGTATTGTACAGGTGAGTTGCCAAAATGCCACACAAACTAACCACCTTCCTGTTACTCAATGACAACAACAAACTTGTCAGCGTTAAAGATTTAACAGATAGGCAACTGCACATTTGGGATGCAATGCACCTAGATAGTTAAAGCTTCTATCATGCATTTGAACGGCTGCATGCTTCATCCCGGCTTTTAACTAACTCTTCGCATTTTGCGCTTTCTCTTCTCCCTCTTTTCTCTTTTCACTCCAAAACCCTTTTTAATCACTATAGGTCCTTTATACTTGTTTTTGTTGCCTCCCTTTTATTTTGCGCTTATTTTTTTATCTTGTTTTTCCATTATTTCCTTCCACTCGATTTTCTTAAT
Source organism: Nicotiana glauca (assembly GCA_026770625.1). Lineage (NCBI taxonomy): Eukaryota > Viridiplantae > Streptophyta > Magnoliopsida > Solanales > Solanaceae > Nicotiana > Nicotiana glauca. The sequence continues at coordinate 142,647 of MU776069.1, read as the reverse complement.
TTTCTCTCTCTCTCTCTCTCTCTTTCTCTCTCTCTTCTATATTCTTTTCTTTTTTTTTCTTTTCATTTTATTGTTATGATCGATTCTTATGGGGATTACCTACGTATCATGGCGCCGCATGAATCAGATCATTACGTAGTTCAGGGAGCAAATGCGAAATAAAAGAAAGATACATTTTTTTTTTGGTTTTTTCAAATTTTCATAAAATAAAAAAAAAAAATATCTTGATTACAACGAATTCCCCTACAGATTTAAACATAAAAACTAACAGACTCGACAAGTGGACTAACAGACTCCAAAAGAAAGATGAAAATACAGACTCGAAAATGGACTAACAAATTCTAAAGAAATCGAAAATACAAACTCAAATAAAAATCATGAATACATAAGTGCCTCAGTTACTGCTCTAGGGGCCCACGGGACATCAATCGGTCTCGCCGCGGGCCTATGCGCCATATCTTCTTGAAGGCGAAATAGGTCATACATGATCTATCGGACAAAAATCATAACAAAAGCGAAGAACATGAACCTGGTCATGTATTTACATTCGTAGCACTTCATCACAATTTAGTCCGCAATGCTCCTAACCTTTTCTCTGATAATACCCTTCTCTTGTAACAACCGTCTAATCTGCTGAGATCTAGGCCACAAAAATTGTTCAGCTATATGATTCTGCTCTTGAAACTGCTATATGTTTTTTCTAGCTGCGACATTAGGGCATAACAGTGTTCTCTTTCTGCTTTGAAATCTTTACCTGCTTGGTCATTTTGTTTTCAAGGACGGTGATCTTTTTCTTCGACCCCATGACTCCATTGTCATATTTTTCCTTTAACTGTTGAACCAAGCATGCTCCTTCCTCCAAATTCTTAGCCAATTTTGTTCGAGCCTTTGCCAATTCGCCCTCGATTTTTTTAAGATCAAAACCATATTCACCCACTTTTCGCCTAAGGTTATCTATAAGCTTTTCATTTTTTGCACTTTTGACGGGGTTCTCGGCTGCTATCTTCATTTCCTGAATTTGGGCCCGGAGGGCATCATTTTCTTTGGCCAGCCTTCCCCCCATCTACGACAACTTGCAAATCATTCTCAAATTGAAGATCCCTGACTTGCTTTTCCAGCTTGCTTATGGTGGCCCTATACTCATTTTCTTTGGCCAACCACTCCCATTGTTCTTGTGATGCTTCGACAAATTCTTGAAGATGGGGTCTTTTGGCTGGTCTTCCAAACTCAACACTTCTTTTATACCATGCATGGTAACCGGATCAGACTTCACCCTTGGATAGATCATGCACGCGGGTGTTTGCTATCAAGTATTGGCACTCACTCCAAGTCTGACGAACCATCGCTTCATGAAATTGACCATCATAACGTATCTCGACTACATGAGTACTAAGGTCTTCATCCTTTGGAACTATTTGGCATCTCCCCAGCTGTCTCAAAATTCAGTACGGGGCATAAGGCTAGATACTTCTGAGACCCATCAAATCAAAGTGAGGACCAGTGGAAGGCATGTATATAATTTCATTAACAGGAAGCTAACCCAACGTCCACTCTATTTTATCAGCAGTTACGGAACGGAGGCAGGATATCCAATTTACGACTCCTTCTGGCTTCTCGAACCCATCGACCCTCATATAAAACTCCTCTATTCAACTCTCCCCTGTCGACCCGTAGTTCATGTACCGAGGGCGATGACATAAATGCTCGATCATCCATATTTATAACAACAAGTTGCACCCTTCGAAATAATCTACTTCGACTTTGCAGGTTTTGAGAGCTCGGAATATTTCAGACACTATCATAGGTGCGAGGGTGCTTTTGGCATTAATAATCAGAGTGTTGACGACTCTGCTACCCACAAATAAATATTCTCGTCCTTCCTGGAAAATAGTAGAAGACCTAGAAATGCTACCATAAAGGCGAAACATCTGTGCTCTTCCCATTTTAGTTGATTCCTTTTACTGCAGATTCCGCTTTTCGGATTTTCAAACACTCCTACATGTCCGTACCGCTGGTATATGAAGTGTGGAGTGGAAAACCCCGATGCCAAATCTTCATACTGGACCCCTGCTTATTTTCAACAAATCCAGAAATTTGCGAGCGGTAACGGCCCTTGGAGCGACCAGGTACTCGTGTCGTTGATCCTCGGTACTCCCGACATATCCCGTTATCTCCTCCAGAGTGGGTATAAGTTTGATGTCTGAAAAATGTAGAACATTGTGAGCTGGATCCCTAAACGTTACTAGTGCTTTGATTATATCTCCCCTGGGCCTGATCTTTAGTAAACCGGTGAGCCCTCCATGTAATGGTTGACTGTTTCTCGTCCTTCTCCACCTAAATATTCCCACCACATGTGTAGTTCCAACGAAATCTTGGTCATGAACTTCATTGGCAGATTTTGACTCGTGCTCATTCTGCACATTTAGATTAGGGTGATTGGTTTACACACAAAGTGAATCTCATTTGAAAAAACTGACAAAAGGGGTTATTTTTGCAAAAATTAAGAAATCAGGGCTACTTTTGCGAATACGGCCGTTCAGCACTTTGAAATGGAAGTTTTAGGGTTGTGTTCGCTAGATGGCCAAAAACTCCACAAAAACACAGTCAGTGGCTATTCTTGCAAAAACAGCCCTCCGGCGTCCCATCGGGACATTCATCTATTTAGACAAGAACGGCATCACCCACTTTATTGACGACAAAATGACGATGCTTCATATATTTTTTCAAAATTTTTCAAAAAGCGGGGCTGGACCCGATGAGGGTTGCCGACGTATCCCATATCCGGTTAGAATCAAACCTGCGTAGTTCAGCCAATTTCGACATAACAAAAAATATAAACACTTTGAAATGATTTTTCTATTCTTTTTCTCTCTTTTTTTTTTCAAAAATTTTCGGCAGAGTTTCGGGATGTTTTGGGTACCGAATTTTGGGCAACGGATGAGATCCTCTCTCATACTCTGCACTTGGTCTCCTTTTTTTTTTCTATATATTTTTTGGTTTTCCTCACTTAATCTAGAAGCCGATAAACATGCAGTTCGAAATAAATTAAAAGCATAGTTAGCATATAGAAAATGCATCAGGTTGGTCTTTTATTTTCGGGTACGCCTGTCCTAGACGAATCCATCCCATGCGTTGAGTCCCCAAAGTCAAATGTATATGATGCGAACAAGTGTTCCTACTAGGGATCCGTCATGAGGCTGAGCTATTCTAAGTTCAAAACTTGGGTATGTTGTTCTAGAGTTGTGTACCCGAGCAGACAACTCGAGCCGGGGAGGGGGAAAGGGGCTACGTATCGGGAACTAAAAGGCCATCCGGCTTTGTACCTTGTCCGAGACTCTTCCTAATTTAAGGTATGACACTAATAGAAGAGGAGTCACGCCAGCGTGCACATCCCCGAAGATGAGAAGAGAAGGGTTTCGTAGCAGTTTATATATAGTTCAAATAGTATCAAAGAGGTAAAAAACAGTATTTAGCACATTAGGCCCAAACATGTAATAAACTGTAACGACCCGACCGGTCGTTTTGAGCTCTAGCGCGTTGTTAAGCAGTTGGAAGTCATGAATAGCTTCATTTCAGGTATATTGACTTGTGCGTATGGTCAAAGTTGAATTTTGGGAATTTCGGAGTCAAATTGGAAAGAAAATTTTCATTGCAGTAGCCTTAAGTTGAAGAAAATGGCTAAGATTGGAATTTTGAGTAAACAACCTTGAAATCGAGATCTGAAAGTTATAGAAGGTTCGTATGATGATTTCGGACTTGGGCGTATGTCCGGATTTAGTTTTGGATAACCTGTGAGCATTTCGGCGTATATTGTGGAAGTTAGTATTTTTGAAGAATTTCATAAATTTGGGTTGGAAGGCATTTCAGTGTTATAGATGTCCGTTTGGGATTCTGAGTCTGGGAATAGCTCCGTATGGTGATTCTGGAGTTGGGAGTGCGATTGGAAGTGAATTCGGATGTCCGGAAGTAATTTTGAAGTCATTTGGCTAAATGTAGAAATTTGAAGGTTTTTTGAGAAAATTCGACCGGAAGTGAAAATTTTGATATTGGGGTCGGAATACGATTCCGAAAGTTGGGAAAAATCCGTAATGTAGAATGTGACTTGTGTGCAAAATTTGAAGTCATTCCGGAATGATTTTGGT
>MU776069.1:73649-130606 GCA_026770625.1 Nicotiana glauca | reverse complement strand
TTGTTTTTGGTGATTCGAAGAAACAATTAAGTTTGTGTCATATTATGGGACTTGTTAGTATACTTTGTTGGGATCCCATGAGGCTCGGATAAGTTTTAGAAGAGTTTTTGGAAGATTTTAGCGTTTTGAGCATAAACATGTAATGATCTAAAGGTTCATTTTTAGTTCTAGAGATACAAATTTAATTTCGAGACTTTTGGAATTTTGATAATGAATTATAAGACTGATCTGGAAATTTTGGTTTAATTTCATCAAGTCGCGATTGGGTTTTTGATGCGAAATGTGAGTTAATTGTTTAACGAGTGAAATGAGTATCGCACTGGGCAAATGAGCTTCGAATTGAGTTTCGATTGAAGGGTTGTGTTCGTATTATTATTTGTGACTCATAGGAACAAGAATTGTCTAATTCCGTGTTTGTATGATGGAGTTAGAGCCATTTTAGTGAAAAATGGTTGAGCTGCAATTTAAATTGGCTGCTGGTGTATTTTTTTAGCAGCAGTGAACAGTAACTGCGCGTGAACAGTAACCGCGCGGGTGAACAGTGACTATGCGCGTGAACAGTAATTCCGAAAAATCTGGGCAGTGAGTTTATATCCGATTTTGGGTCATTTTTCCACCATTTTCATTCATTTTGAGAGCTTTTGGACGGGGATTGAAGGGAGTTTCAACTGAGATCGATTGGAGGTAAGTTTTATGAGTTAAATACATGATTTTATTGAAGAATCATCCTTGAAATCCATGAAAACATAGCCAAATTATAAGAAATTAGGGGTTGAGATTGAAATTCTAAAATGGTGATTTGAGGGGGCAAATGGACTCCGATTTTTGTGAATTTGGTATGTATAGACTCGTGGCGAGATAAGGATTGTATTGATGTAAAAATTTCTGAGTTTTGAGATGTGGGCCCGGGGCTCGGGTTTTGCCAAATCCGTAAATTTTGATATTTTTCGATTGTTTTCGATTGGGTATTGTCTCTTTAGTATAATGCAACATATTCGTTGTAATTTGGACAGATTCGTCATGCGAGGAAGCAAATTCGAAAGGCAAGGGCATCGCGGAGTAGTCTTTTGACGGTCTTGAGGTGAGTAATGATTTTAAATGATGTCCTGAGGGTTTGAAACCCTGGATTGCACAACGTAGTGCTATATTGTAGTGAGACACGCGTTATATGACGAGCGTGGGGTCATTTAATATTGGGAATTGTGACTTGGTCCATTCTGGTTGATATTTTATCGCGTATTTGATAAAGACTTGTTGTTTTTCACCATAATTTGGGCTTATTGCCATATTTGGGTTTCGTGCCAATTATTTGAAATCCTTTTGTGAATTTCCATCACTATTTTTCCTCACTAATTGAAATATTATTTGAACTCAGTCCAATTGAATTATACTATTTCATGAACTCAGCTACATTTATACTCAACTTGAGATTTAAATGATGTTTATAATGTTGTTTGAGCTGAGCACCATTGTTTTACTGATGCCCAAGGGGCTTATGATTATTTTCTGGACTGATTGAGGCCGAGGGCCATATGTGAGGATATGCTGAGTGATGTAAGGAGGCTTTCAGGCCTCGAGTGTGATGTGTGAAGGCTTTAAGGCCTTATGATATTGCGCTTGGGCTGTAGGAGCCCCTCCGGAGTCTGTACACACCCCCAGTGAGCGCAGGATACCCAGGTTAGTTGGGAGTGGGCCCGAGAGGACGATGTTGTTTTTTGTGAGTTGGGAGTGAGCCGAGAGGCTGATGTTGTGTGTTTTGTGAGTTGGGAGTGAGCCGAGAGGCTGATGTTGTGTGTTGATGAGTTGGGAGTGAGCCCGTGGGGCTGATACTGTACTGAGAGTTTGATATTGAGCCCGAGGGGCAAGTTTCTGATTATTCCTTACTTGTGAAAATTGTTTGTCTTCATTGTTTTAAAAGAGAATTATCTGATAGTTCACGGTTTTATTGTGTAATTGATTATACTGCTTGAGATAGCGCTATATTGTGCCTTTATGAGATTTCATGCTTTCAGTCATTATTTATTTTTATTGCTCACTGAGTTGGAGTTCTCACTTTACTCCCTGTACCTCGTGTGCAGATGCAGGTAATTGTTCACCCGGTAGCGGGTTTTGAGCTGACTGGAGATTTTGCCATCGTAACTGAGCAAGGTGACCGCCAGCGTTCGCGGCACCGTATCTTTTCCTTTGATTCTAAATTCCAATATGTATATTACTGGTCTTATAGTAGTGTTTAGATTCCTTAGATGCTCATGACTTGTGACACCTCGATTTCGGGCTGAGTTGGGTTGGTTCCCCATTTTATCATTTTCTTCCGCATTTATGATAATGTTATCTATGGTTTTGACTCATTCGTGTTAAGTAATTGTTAAAAGAAGTATTCTTAATCTGTTGGTTGGCCTTGTCTTCACGAGAGGCGCCATCACGACCGGATTTGGGATTTTGGGTCGTGACATAAAACAAATAATAAATAAAAGCCAAATATAACAATTATTCTAAGCTCGAATTCTTGAACCCTGAACCAGATATTCTGGGTTCTTATCCCTAGCACAGTCGCCAGAGCTGTTACACCTCCTTCTTACCACCCTAGAAGGGTATATAAAGGAGTTTTTTCCAATTTAAGTGACAATCGAAACAAGATTATTTAATTAAAAACTAGAGTCACCACATGGGATAATTTGTGGTTTCCCAAGTCACTGGTTCAAATCCAGAATCAAGAAAAGATTGACTCTGTTTTATGGTCCGCGAACATAGAGATTCGGGTACGAAATTCTGTTAACTCGGGAGAAGGTGTTAGGCATTCGCTGGTTCAATGGTTTCAGCACGGTTGCTCAACTATTATTATTGGCTTATTTAGTTGATTTTAAAACATCTTTGAAACCTATGTGCATTTATGTTCCTTGTAAATCTCTTTTATTAATCCAATTATTATACTAATATTTATTTAATCACACATCGCGAATCATTTCACGGGAACCGTATCCACGATCTACAACATATTTATTTTATTAAAAAATAAATTATGGCCGAGTCACATAAATGTACCCCTAGATTTTAGTGATTAAGCATCATAACTACTTCACGGGCACCGTACTCGTAGCTATGACAATTAATTAATTATCGCGCCTAAAGCAAACTACAAAAATTCAAGGCATTTTCCATACTAATTTTGTATTTATATGAGGGCCGTAGACTATAGGATTTTATTTGTGTATGGCGCACCTCAAATTATTTTTTAAAAAAATATTTGTATTTCGCTAAGGCAAATAAAAAATACTCCTACTTATATCTAATTTAAAAACTAAGTATCACAACCAGCTCACAGGAATCGTATCCGTAGTTGCAATAATTTAATTGCGTACCTAAAGCAAACTACGAGATTCATTTTTAATATCTAAGTTATAAAATATGAGGGCCATAGATGGTTTAATTAGGATGGCACACCTCACTCTGTTCTAAAGAACTATACTTAATTGAGATGGACTTATGATATCCCTATCTAGAATTGATATAAAATTAATGGGGCAGCTATAGTAAAAAAAAGGTTGAAACACATGGTTGGGCCTTAGATCATTTAAAGCCAAATGATTTTAGCTTACTCCCAAAAAAATTGCAAAAAGGGAGAACTGGGCTAAGAACATTTCAGATAATGCATGGTCCTCCCCAGTCCGTTCCTTGTCAAGCAATACAATATGAGTATTAGTATCATTTACTGATCCCTTAACAATCTTCATACGAGGCACCATGTATTTAATTATCATAACCTTAAGTTCAGCAACAGATCAACATCTAACATGATCTCAAATTTTCTACCATTACAAGAAAGAGTAAGAAAATGGTGAATTAAAGGTCTTAAAAGGCCTAGATGAAGTATTAAGACAAACTTGTGATTAGGTATGTGATTAATTAGAATGGGACACTCTTAAACAGGGAACAATGGTTCTTGAAACCTAGGCAATATATTAGAATGTGAATTAAATGGCATATATGAATACCAACCAACATCAAAATGAGTTTACAAATCCAGCATTTGCTTATGTTAAAGTTAAACCAACATGTTCTTAGCCACTTAAATAAAATAAAGTCAAACCAACTTAAACATATTTAAACAAAATCAAAGAAGATGAAATTGATTAGTTTTATAACAAAATTATAATATAACCCACCCTGAACTGAAAATCAATATTGACTTAAACATATTTAAACAAAACCAAGGAAGATGTTCATCATCTGACTTAGATCCCTACTGCAAATAGTTTTGAGCATTCTATATACCCAATGAGAAGATTTTAATCAACTCACAACCCAACATAATAAACTAAGATCCTAATTCTAGACTTACAAAATGTGATACAATATCAGTAACATGAATGAGCAAAGAAAAATGCATATAAGAAAGCTAAATTATTACAGAAAAATGAATGAACTTAAAGAACATGGGGATAAAATTCAATAGGCAACACGTATCATTATATTTTCACATTTGGATTACATACTTCAAGCTTGCAATTCCATGCCATTTAAGGTCCAAGAGATACCTGTATACCAAAGCAAAACCAAACTGAGAATTTTAGCCAAAATGTGAGCAAAACAGCAACATTAAAGCAACCACAGCTTTTTCAGAATTAAACCACGCTTCAGCTCTTTTGAAGTTCGAAAATTTCAGAGAATTTTTTCTAGTTTTCTTGTGAAAAATCAGAAAGGTTTTAGTGCAGAACTTTTGTGCAGAGAATGAGCCTTTAAAATCTATATTTTTTAGAAGAAAACGCTTCAGCGGTTTTTCTACTTCTTTTATGCTCTCACCCCGTCCCTATAGAATGATCAAAAGATCTTCTTATAGGTAGACCTTAGGGTAGCATTATCCAGCTTTCCTCTTGTCTCAATTATTCCTTTTACCCCTTATTTTTCTTAGTTATTTTACCCCTTAACCCCTTAAAAATATCTAAGCCCTTCCTTATCACTTAACATGCCAGCGTAACCTTATCCTCTAGAAGCTTCTAATAACAGAAAATATTGTCCAGCCCTCAAATACCCAAAACACCTCTTGACACCCCTGTATTTACATCCTCAATGCTGACCCAAGACCCAAACCAAACCCATGGGCTCGTCCTACCCAACATGAACGAACCAATAGATCAAAAAAGACCTAGGCATCAAAATCTAATTGATTTAACAAAATTAAAACCTTAAGACTAGCTGAATCAATAAACAAACAAAGTTGAATTAATCGATGCGAGTTGTAATTGACCCTGAACTAGAATATGCTAGAATATTTTAACAATGAACTAATTTAAACAAAAAAAATAAAAACAGCATGCATGTTAAATGCTCTAACTTATCATACAAGTAGAAATTAATCGAGCAGGAAAGAAATAAAGACAAGGAATGAACAAAGGAGACGAAGACAAAATAAAAACAAAGATGAACAACTGACCAAAGCCGGAGAGCATAGATGACCAAAGGAAATAGAGATGGAAGATATGGCCAGGCTCGAGATGCTTCGACAAAGCTTGAAACTGACCCTAATGACCACTCTAGTCAAGAATGGTCTATTAGGGCAAGCCTCGAGCCATGACGAGCAGAAAACTTCAACAAAATCCCAATTCCGAAATTAGGTCAAATTCTAGATCCCCAAATTTGACGAATTCCAAAGGTTGTGTGGGAAAATTGCCAAGAGTTTTGAGTTTGGGGAGGCTTGGTGGTTATATGGTGTAACTTTAGGGTCGATCGGAGTTGCACCACCGGCCGGTGAGTTGAGAGGTTTTGGGGTAGCTAGGTGTGATAAACCAAAAGGTCATCACTTGTTTTTAAATTAAATTCCGTATTTCGAGCCCTTAAAAACCTCTTTCAGCATCACCTCAATTTGCGTGCGCAGTCCAGGCGCGTAGCCGGAAAGTCTATATGTGAAAATCTGTGAAAAATAATAAAAATTTGGCTTTAAAATGAATTAAGTTGATTTTGGTCAACATTTTGGGTAAACGGACCCGGACTCGTGATTTTAGCCATAGGAAAATATGGGATTTGGGCGTATTCCCGGAATTGAATTTCGAGGTCCCAAGCCCGAGAAATAAATTTTTAAAGAAAATTATTTTCTGAAATATTTATGAGATTTGAAAACGAATTGTGATTAGAACATGATGGTATTGGACCCATATTTTAGTTCCGGGACCCGGTACAGGTCTTTTATGTGATTGAAGATAAGTTTATAAAATTTGGTAGGAAACGGACCTGAAACGACATGAATCGAATCATTTTTGAGAAAATTGGAAATTTGAAGTTCTTAAGAAAATTTTATGAGTTTGATGCAAAATTCATAGACGTTGATGTTATTTTAGTTATTTGAATGCACGAGTGAGTCCATATAATATTTTTAGGTTGGTGTACATGTTTGGTTTGGATCCCCGAGGGATCAGGTGAGTTTTGAATAGGCCACGGGATGAAATTTTGGACTTAAGGAATTACAGGCCTGCAGGCTTTGCATTTGCGAAGCCTGGCTCACAAATGCGAGTTCACAAATGCGAAGGTCTCGTCGCAAATGCGATCAAAGGCCTGGCTAGCTACCTCGCAATTGCAAGGAAATCCATCGCAAATGCGATGCCTCCCCTCCTAGCCAGTAGTCACAAATGCGATGCAATCTTCGCAATTCCCATCTCGTAAATGCGAGATGTTCTTCGCAATTCCCAGCATAGCAGAGAACGGGTTTTGCAATTGCGAACCCCTATTCGCATTTCCCACATCTGCGACTTGCAACTTTTATACTTAGCCGAAAATCAACTATTTTTCACATATTTTCAAAACACAAACTCCCTAGGGCGATTTTCCAAGAATAACTCTTCTTCCAAATCGATTGTAAGTTAATTTTAACTCGTTTCCTTCAATCATTAACATCTTTTAACGTGATTTCAACTTCAAATCAATGATTTTCATGGGAAAATTGAGTGTTTCGGGTAGAACTTAGGTTTTTCAAAAAATGGGGATTTGACCTCGGTTTGAGGTCCGATTTCAAAACAAATTATATATTTGAGTTTGTGGGGGAATGGGTCATCGGGTTTTGGTTCGAACCTCGGGTTTTGACCATGTGGGCCGGGGCGAGTTTTGACTTTTGGGGTAAAACTTTAAGAAACTCATTTTCATACATTAGAATTGATTCATTTAGCGTTTATTGATGTAATTAAGTAACTTGTGGCTGGATACGAGTGAATTGGTGGTGGAATCAAGGGGTAAAGCGATAATTGAGACACGAATTGTGTTCGTGGCATCAAGGTAAGTGTTTGGTCTAACCTTAGCTTGAGGGATTAGGAGACGAGTCTTATTTACTATTTGGTAATTGTTGAGTACGACTTATAGGCATGGTGACGAGTATCTATGCTTTGGTGTCTAGCATGCCCGTGAGTCTCTTAATGTGATTTTTATGACTTCGTCATATTATTCATATCTTGGTGATGATTTTTAATTGTGGGGCAAAGTTCGTGGAAGTAATTGTGATGTTTGATCATTGAGGAGCGTTGGCTCAAGTTGTGTAACGAATTGTAAAATTATGAGCGGTAATTGAAACCTTTGGAGCATTGTCTCAAGTTGTAAAGTGAATTGTGAAACGAAGGTGATAAAGAGAAAACAATTGTTATATTGACTCCCTTGCCGGGATGTTGTTATTGTTGTTTTGAGGTTGTCCCTTGCCGGGACTTGTTGTTGAATTATTGTTCCCTTGCCAGGATTTTTATTGCAAATTTCATTCATTTTCTTGCCTATTTGTTTATGATTGTTGTTTAGGTGAGGAAGAGAGTTAAAACATGAAGGGTGATGCCGTGCATTATTTTTCTAAGAGAGTGTTAAATGCACGAAGGGTGATGTCGTGCCTGATTTTGTGAGGAAAGAGTGTCAAGCACGAAGGGTGATGTCGTGCCACACGATGTACCATTCCGTGCCGATTATATTGATTATATGGTGAGGACGAGAGTAAAATAACGAAGGGTTATGCCATGCACATTTTCATTACTTGATTGTTTTGTTGAGCACGAGAGTAAAAACACGAAGGGTTATGCCGTGCATTTATTGTTTTCTAGCTTTTTGTTGATATTCGAGATATATTGTTTCTTACATTTACCTACTATCATTCTATACTGGATTGATATCTCCCCCGCAGCATGCCTCCTCTCCCATATTTGACTGTTTATTTCTGTATTCCTTTTCTGCTATATATAGTTGAATTGCACAGGTTTATTTGGTAGTCTGGTCCTAGCCTCATCACTATCTCGTCGAGGTTAGGCTAGGCACTTACCAGCACATGGAGTCGGTTGTGCTGATACTACACTTTACACTCTTTTGTGCAGATCCTAATGCTGTTGACTTTGGACAATAGATTGAGTGGTTACCTTCAGTCCACGCGGAGATCCAAGGTAGACCTGTAGGCGTCCGCAGGACCTGGCGTCTCCTCTATCACTTATTTCCTATTTCATCTCTTTGATTCTGAGACAGTATATCTTTTATTTTTAGACTTTGTATTTAGCACTTTTAGATCGTCTGTGAAACTTTGACACTAGTTCTGGGTGGTTAACGCTTAATCGGTTGTAATAGCTACATGTTCAGATATTTTATTGCTTTCTTCCGCTTATTCTAAAATTTTTGATGTTTACTGCTTAATAATTGTTAAAAGAAAATAATTGGATAATGAAGTAACTAGATCAAAGAATTGGCTTGCCTAGCTCACATTAGTAGGCACCATCACGACTTCCGAGAGTGGAAAATTCGGATTGTCACACTAGGGTTAGGACTCTCAGAAGTTAAGAGATGAAATGAGGGGGATTGGAAATGGGAGAGGGGTGAGATTCTGTCATATGTATAATACCTAAGTAACTAGTTCTGAGCCGTTGGATTATCAAAATCCAACGGTTTTGGTGAGCCATCCTAAAATGGGGTCGTTTGGCTTTAATGAGCGCGGGGCTGGACCGCGTTGGGCAAGGTCAGAGGGAACTTAGTCGGGTTTGGGGTAAATGGGGTTTGGGTTTCAACATAAATGGCCCAATTGAAACAACCCTTTTTTCTAATTCTTTTTTTTTTTCAACTTTTCATTTACTTTTCTTTTCCTTTACTTTAATTAATAAAAAATCTAAATTAAACCCTAAACTAAACTAAATTGTAAAAATAACCACTTTCTAACAATTATAAAAGTTCCTTTATCTTAAATTAGAAGAGAAAAATTACTAATCTAAAATTAAAATTAAAAATGCAAAAATAAACCATTTTTGTGATTTTGATTTTTAATAAGACAAATAATTAACTAATTAATCCTAAAAATATAAAAACAACACCTAAATGCAATACATTATATTTTTGTATTTTCATGCTTTTAATAAAAGTAGACATGCACAAAAATACAAACAATTAACACAAAATTACAAATAATTGGAATTTTAGTATTTTATATAGGGCAAAAATTACGTGCTCACAGTGCTAATGAAAATTAAAAAAAAAAGATAAAAATTCAACTAACAAATTGCTTAATTTCACAAATTCTCCACTATATATTGAACAGGAGAAAATTAATTAATGTTTTGTCGAACAAGTTCACAGTTTAACTTTTATACACCTAAAACATAACTAGTGGCCTTATATGCTCAGAACAAGTGAAACTAGTTACTGAAAAAATAAGACAAAAATCTGCTGCGACAAGCTAAGTTAATTTATATTAATAGTGTAAAAATTAGTTATATTACCCGCGCGCATAAGTTAAGGGCCGAGAGTAACATTGTTTACCGTGAAAATGGTAATAATAATTAAATTTGATTATGAGGTTCTAAAAATACGTGATCTATTTTTATGCTAGTTGTTAAGCGATGGATGCTAAGTAAAAGATTAAAAATCAAGATTATAGCTAAGAGACGGTATGATAATTGAACCAAACAGTTGGAGATCGGGGGTCTCGAGCTATCGTTTATAAGGCCACGGGGTCGAGCTAGATGGCCGACTTGTAGCAGTCGAGAGGAAGATAATAGTTATGAGAGCTAGGATGATGGATCTTTATGGTCAATAATAAGTAATAAATTAAGAACAATAAATATAACACAATTAATATAAGCAATAAATAAAGTAATGAAACCAAAAGAATATGTTAGAGAGCAGAGAGAATATTCTTGTGTATTTAGTATTGAGCATCAAATATTTACAAAATGACAAGGATCCCTTTTATATATGAGGGGGAATCCTAACATAGTACAAATGCATTAATTACAAAGATACGGGCTGGTACAACCATTTAATGTCTTGATTCATTTTTAGACTAGTCCACTAGACTTTGTCAGCCCTATTTACGCGCCTTGGGAACTCCCCACTTTTCCATCATAACCGCTGATTCGTATTGTCTCGAGGTTGAGCGCCGATAGCCCCTCGGGGGTGAGCCTCGGCCATAGCCTTGGGCCCTTGAAATGCGCTTACGAGCCATTGTAACGATGGAAGATTGGACCCTCTGATTTTTCCGTATACAGATAGTCCTCGCATTTGTTAGCGTGGAATGATAAGAAACGACTTTGATATATATCTCTCCGAACTTCCCGTAATGATGTCATACTTATGACACAGGCCTTTGTGGTAACTGAGACGTCTCGTCGGTTCATATTTCCATGATCATTCAAAGCATCACCAATTCTCGTTCTCCAAAGCGATAATATCGCCACCGGTTCAGCTCCCAAAAATGCATTGATTGCGCCTGCCGATACGTCTTTCAAAGGCATTTATGGCGCCGTCGGTTACTCTTCCACCCTTTCTATAAATGGGAGCCTTCTAGAACGCATTCTTCATTCAAATGTTCCCCAACAACCATTCACCCCTTTCCTCGCTTCATCTTCATCCATTGTTATTTCCCATATTTGAGACCCATGGCCTTAAGGTTACATGGTGGCGCTCTCATCAGTTAGCCCATGGCCTTTTCCTAGGGATTTTCCCTATCGAATGAGATTGTACTGATTTGTTGTTGTTATTGACCCGAGGTGATGAGAGAGAAATCTCAAATTATCCTCGCATTAGAGGATATGCAGACTATGAACTTCCACTTATCTCTCCTAATTACCCGATGCGGTGCGGCACTCCCTTTGCTTTTTGTAGAGTGAGGTGGTACTATATGCTAACTATTGCGTCCCGCATCGGTGCAACGTCTCAAGAACTGGCTTCACAATAGTGGTGCTGGCGAAATCCACACTAGCCAGATTTTTCACACAGCTATTTCTTCATCCCTCTCCACCCCTCTATTTTTCCTACTTCTTCTGCATCACTTTCCACTTCTGCATCTTCTCCCTTGAAGATGCCGTTTGTGGAATATCGAGACGAGGTCCTCGAGTGGTATTCAAAGATACTGCCACCGAGGATGTACCCCCAAGAATGGATTAGACTCTAGGCTTTTATTAGATATACGCCTTTTTGCTTCTTTATTTCTGTGTAAGGACCCCTCGTGGACTTTTGTAATAATATATAAGGGCCCTCCGTGGGCTTTTGTAATCACATGCTTTTGAATTCAAAAATGTCTCTGATTTATGCTATATTTCCTTGTATCTTTGTTTGTGAAGAATCTAAACGTATAACTCTACCGATCGATGCGAATGTCGAGCCCGGGCGTAAGCATTTTCCCCGGCTCTTGACTAATTAACCCATTTCCTTATGGATTTGCCGTCCCTTGGATAGAGCCTGGGTTGGGTCGATAAACCCAGACCCTTGAGACCGTCAACTTCGAGTTGAATGAGAGTAAGGCTTCAAACTTTCAGAACGAAACTTAGCTCTTCGGACCTCGTGATAGCCCTCGAGGGGGAATTTGCTCGGGTGTCTAAGAATAAAGATAGCCTGATCTGAAGTCAAAAAATAATTTAAGGCTTTATTAGTAGTTTTTTAACGAGAGTTGGCTCGATCTTAGATAGCTCGAGGTCCGTAAAATTGGGTAAACGATCTGCACTTGTAATAGTAGAAATTCTCAAAATAGGGTGCTACTTCGAGGTTAAGCTTATATATGAACGACTCTTTTTAGAGTTTAATTTATTCTTGAGAGAGGTCCTCGAGATCGGGCACCATCTGGGGATTTGTAATGATGCCAATGGCTTCCTGGAGCATATCTTCTTTTTGGTGGAGGTCCTCGAGATCAAGTACCATCTCGGGACTTGTAATGATGCCGATAGCTTCCTGAAGCCTATCTTCTTTTTGGTGGAGGTTGTCGAGATCGGGTACCATATCGGGACTTGCAATGGCTTTCTGGAGCCTATCTTTTTTTCATGCGTTAGGTCCTCGAGATCGGGTACCATCTCGGGACTTGCAATGATGGCAATGGCTTTCTGGAGCCTATCTTCTTTTCCTGCGTTAGGTCCTCAAGATTGGGTACCATCTCGGGACTTGCAAAGATGACAATGGATTTATGGAGCCTATCTTCTTTTTGGTTGAGGTCCTCGAGATCAGGTACCATCTCGGGACTTGTAATGATGGAAATGGATTTCTGGAGCCTATCTTTTTTTCCTTCGTTAGGTCTTCGAGATCGGGTACCATCTCAGGACTTGCAATGATGGCAATGCCTTTCTGGAGCCTATCTTCTTTTCCTGCGTTAGGTCCTCGAGATTGGGGTACCATATTTGGACTTGCAATGATGGAAATGACTTTCTGGAGCCTATCTACTTTTTGGTGGAGGTCCTTGAGATCAGGTAACATCTCCAGGCTTGTTCGATGCGGGGGTCTCTGACCTCAAAACTTCTTATGAAGGCATCAAGTGTATACATGTTTACAATATTACTGAGGCGATCCCGCCGGCACATCTTCCCAAAGTGATAAAAGCTTTGGCCAGTATTTTTAATCGGCCTTTGAGGCAGGCAAATAGTCGCCCTTTTTTCCACATATAGGGTTGTTTTCGCCCTTTTGAAGATTCCGCCATTCTGAGTAGTTATCCTCTTTTCCTATGTTAGGTCCTCCATCATTTTAGTATTGACCTTCTTGCCCAATTTCTTGCTCTAATTCTGTAGTTTTACCAATGTCATGAATGCTACATCAGGGTCCGTTCAGCAAGGAGGAGAAAGTTCCGCTTCCGATTTTTGCCTTGTTGGCGGAGCGCCACTGATTCTAGACGAGCCTGCCTCGGGGCATTTTGCTTCTAAAGGGGACTTCTTGCTAGAAAAGTCTCCCGATGCTCAGGGTCAACGAGAGCGTACCTTGAAGTGTACTTGTTTGATAGGAAAGGACACCTTGATTTGGTGAGAAAAGACTGTGGATGGGGGAAAAGGTAATACTGCAGATACCTCACCCGGAAGAGAGCACCACGGACCGTGCTGAGGGGTTTTTGAATATGTAAACGTATCCTTTCACGTTGGCCCCCTTGATAGGGTTATGCTTGACTTCTGTCGAAAGTATCAGGTTACCTTGGCGCAGATTAACCCGTCATTTTGGTGGATAATATTGATGACGAGGTTCTTTGCGAAGAAGGCAGGGCTTGAATTCACACTCAGTCATCTTATCAAGTTGTACCGGCCTTTTCACCATCGAGGTCTGCTAACCTTACAATGCCGGTCAACCACGCCTTTTGTTGTTGATGATGAAGAAGACGAAGATCGGGAGTGGATGAGCCGATTTGTCCGACTATGGAGTGTTGATATTATCCATATGGAGTTTATTCCATTCCCTGGGGAATGGAATTTTACACGTAAGTGGTACACTCGTGCCTTCACAATTTTTTCATTACGGAGAAGGTGGGTTCCATAAATGCGCCTTCCTTTCCTCTTCTGCAGCAATTTTATGGATTTCTTGCGAGGTCCCTGATCTGTCGGATTGGGCTCGGGAGTTGGTGACCCACTCGACTTATGATGAGTGTAAGTGGTGATCTTTGTCTAGGGACAGATGGGAAGCAAAATATCACGGTATGTGCTGTGCGATTTGTTCCCTCTCCCCTTTTTCATTTGGAAAGGCACTTTCTCTTTCTGCGTACTAACCCTGTTATTGTAGGCATCGGGGAGTCTTTTGAGGCGAGATCGTGATCTCTCGGAGAGGGAGAAGGATTGCCAGCTTCTGGACTAAAGAATGATAGCAATAAGCAAGAAATACCTTTGCAGGGCAACAGTGCTTAAAGTAAGATGAACCCAAATCAGGGGTTCGGAGAGGATGTACCGACTAAGCTTGCTACGCTCGTGATTTTTGGTTTTGGAAAGTTGGTTTCTCCTCTATCGCCGTCTTCTTTTTCTTTCGAAGGTATTTCGAGTAATGAGGGTTATCTGCCACCGATTCTTTCTCCCATCGAAGGTACTTCGGAGGATACTCAAAACCCGAGATCGTATACACCAAGCGATCGTGTCCCAAATGGGGTCAGCACTTCTAGAGATGAGGGATCCAGACTAGCAGATGTGCGCTCGACCTTCGAGGAAGCTAATCGGCTCCACTTTGCGTTGAGTTTTGGCATAGGCCTTTTGAGTTTCACGCCTTCCCTTTCTTATTGAGTTTTCTTTTGCAGGCCTTTGACAAGCTTAAGTCTTAGCTGCTTTGCCGTGAGGACAGGCTATGGAAAGCTTTGGATGGGGAGAAATACCTTAGGCTCATTTGCAATGAAAGGGAAGTCGAGTTGGCATGCTTACGGTATGAGGCGAGTCGAAGCTTGAATTATGAGAGCTACCTGAAGGAGTAGGAAGTTTTTTTCTGAGGGAGTGTGTGTTCCTTCTTCTAGCTTCTGAGGCTAATGTTTCATTTGTTTTAGTTGCAGAAAAAGATGGAGGACCTGGAGGGCCTTCAGAATAAAGCTGGCCGAGCTAAGCACAAGTATGATGAGTTAAAGGCTCAGGCGAATGTTCAGGCTTCAGTGGGGAAGGGTGCTCTGGCTAAAGCCTCCGCCTTTGAGGTTCAACTTTGCTTAGATCGGGATAATAGCTTGGTTCAAACAGATATGATTACAAAGCTCGAGTCTGAGCTTTTGAAGATAAAGGCTGAGGTTTTGGATACCGAGGCTGAAGCCGTAATGAGCCGAACTAAGGATGACCAAAAAGTGGCGGTCTATTTGAAGGATGCTGCCGATGCTCAAACTGAGCTGAAAAGGACTCTTGAACACAAGGGCAGGAGCAAGGAATATGCTTGGTGTAAGTCTCGAAGGGAAACCCTTGAGGAGATCCATGCTAGGGGCTTTGACCTCTCGGAAGAGGTGAAGCGGACGAGGGCAGACAAATATGGTGCTAAGTCACTTCTGTCCAACACCGAGGATAGCAAGGATGAGGTCTATGGGCCATAGTTCCCAAGGGGGACGTAGATTTCCTTTTCTGATTCTGTATATAGTACTTTCAAAGTACGTTATAAATGGAGCTTGTATTTTCTCACATATATGTATAAAAGGAAACCATGCGGTTTTATTTCTCCCACATTTCTTTTTGCCTTGATTTTAGCCAGATGAACTGGTATTTGAGTTAAAAGGAATCCTTAGATTCATAGTATGGCCCTGGGGCTTATGAAGCTGGCACGTAGGCTCTTACGCGCTTTGGTCGGTATGACCTTTGAGCATAAGACGATGTTTGAGCTCTTATGCTTTTGCTCTTAGGCATATTTAGTTAACTATTTCGAATTTAGTCTTCGAGCCGGGTTTTGACTCAAGCTCATTCGGACCTCAAGTTTTTGTATTTAAAGCTGCCCCTTAGGCTCTTACGCATTGGGTCGATACGGCCTCTAGTATTGGCTGGCGACAATGGCTATTACGCTTTAGGTCGGTACAACCTTTTATGTCAGCTGGCGTCAGTGGATCTTATGCTTTAGGTCAGTACGACCTTTTGTATGAGTTGGCGATAATGTCTCTTACGCTTTGGGTCGATGCGACCTCTAATATAGGCTTTATTTTTGCCTCATTAAGGAATTTTTGAAATTATGTTTGCCTGACTCTTTGATGGTTTGATAAAAACCTCAATTGTGAGTTGTTATATGGAGATGAACGAGCACGTTGGGAGGTTTAGCGCGGTGGTTGAGTATCTCAAAGCTTGTATTTAGGAGCTGACATGGTCGAAGCCCTTTTGCCTATATCGAGGGTAGCCTGTTTAACTGGTTCTTTTTGAAGTATATTTGAAGTAATTAAAGGCCTGTAATTTTGTAGCAATGGTCGGGCGTCCCCGAGTCGTGTTAGTTTGGCTGGTACAGCCTTGTGACCGTAGTCACTTGTATTTACCCGGAGCATTTCAGTTCCCAAGTGAAGTAGTTTCGGCGTCTATCTCTAGGGTATGCCTTTTTAGGAGCCTTACAAGTTTAATATATAGCCTTAACTTTAAGATCAGAATTATGCCTTTAGTAAGGTCTTACAAGTTTTACATGCCTTTGAGGTCTTACGGTTTTGGCTTCTTGGTACAAGTATGGTTCATGCCTTTCTTGAGGTCTTACAGA
The DNA here is from genome assembly GCA_026770625.1 of Nicotiana glauca. Taxonomy (NCBI): domain Eukaryota; kingdom Viridiplantae; phylum Streptophyta; class Magnoliopsida; order Solanales; family Solanaceae; genus Nicotiana; species Nicotiana glauca. Next base: position 114,256 of record MU776069.1, on the reverse strand, counting down.
TATTGTCACTTGGTACAAGTGTGGTTCATGCCTTGCTTGACGTCTTACAAATATTGCAATTTCCTTATGTAGGACTTATGAGACCGAGTCTGGCCATTTGGGGCCTTATGGCCTTAGATTTTTGATAAGTCGAGGGGGATAGTTATTGGCGGCAGTCTCCGAGTCATCGAACATTTCCTAGCTCGGGATACTTTTCTTGCAAACTTGGTATTGCCTTATTGAGGGATTACGAATTCAGAGTTTTTGACCCGGAGGTTATGAGGTTTTTGATATTTTGGCACCAATCCCCGAGTGTTCGGGATGCTTTTGGCTTTGGAGACATTTTGTGACTTTGACGTTGCCTCATTGAGGACTTATGAGTTTGGAACTCCAACTCGGAGGTCATTCAGGCTTTGAATTGTTGACGCCAGTCCCCGAGTATTCGGGATATTTTTTTGCTTTGGAGCCGTTCTTGCAAAACTGCCGAGCTTCTTTGAAACGCGAAATGCTTTGGAAATTATTCTTTTGATTACTTGGCATCAATATACATGGTTTTACTGTTAAGGGCTCGGTTATTCTCTGCGGACACAGCTCGTTCGACCGTTTGGTTCGGCACATTATCTTTCTATCAAGCCCCGTTCAACATATCTTGGCTTCTCCGAGGAGGCGATCTTCCGGGGGGATGCCCCCCAGTATTCGAGGTTGATTGAAAATAATTTTTGAATACTTTGTTGAGTCTTTATTAGGTAGCATATAGATGTTGCCTCATTAAAAACCTTACCGGTAAAACCCTTATTTAGATAAAACCTGATCGAAGGAAAAGAGTGCAATGTATGCTTTGGAACCTAAGGCCTTCGAGTTGGAAAGATCTTCAATCATTTCGATCGGATACCTGCACTCAGGTTAGTATAAAATGTAGCTAAAAAAGGGAGATTATCATACCTTAGTGCTGACGGCGCTTCGGGCCTCGATGTCATTCAATCGTTTGTTGTAAGTACGTGATACGGTCTTTTACTTTGTTTAGTCAGGCATAGCCGAGAATATAGCTTGTTATCGCTATTTTATTGTTCGCTTATCCTTTGGCTCCTTCAGTGGCGGAGGTATTGGTGTCGGTGCCACATCGTGCACCGCACACATCTCTTTTGTTGCATGTTGTTCCACATAGATGGTTTTTATCCCATACTTTGTTGGAAATTTCATCATTTTATAGAGGGTGGATGGTACTGCTCTCATGCAGTGTATTCATGGCCTTCTGAGCAAGGAGTTGTACCTCATTTCTCCTTCGATGATGTGGAATTTAGCATTTTGGATTGAGCCGACCACGTTGACTGGGAGGATAATTTCCCCTTTTGTTCTTTTGCTTTCCATGTTGAATCCATTGAGGACTCGATAGGTGGGCACGATTTGGCCAAGCAGTCCGAGTTTCTCTACCACCCTCGACCTAATAATGTTGGCCGAGCTACCTGGATCCACAAGTACACGTTTAATTTGAAATGTATTTACAAGGAAAGAGATTACCAGTGCGTCATTGTGAGGCTGAGACAAGGTCTCTATGTCCTCATCGTTGAATGTGAGAGCCTCCTCGGGCATGTAACCTCGAGTTCTCTTTTCTCTGGGGATGGATATTTTTGTTCTTCTCATTATGGGCTCCTGGGGGCATCTATTCCTCCCAAGATCATGTGGATGACATTTTGTGGCTCATTTGTTTTGTTATGCTTGATCGCCTCTCTTTTCGGAACTGATTTTTGGCCCGGTCGCTGAGGAATTCTTAGAGGTGACCTTTGCTGAGTAGTCGGGCAACTTCTTCTCGGAGATAGTGGAAATCCTCAGTCCTGTGGCCGTGCGTGTTGTGAAATTCACACACTAAGTTATGGTTTCTTTGCGAAGGATCTGACTGCACAGGCCTAGGCCACCTGGCGTCTCTGATTTTACCGATGGCGAACACTATGTCAGATATGTCGATGTTGAAGTTGTATTCCGACAAGAGAGGTACCTCCGTTGGCCCTGTGTACATATCGAAACCAGCTCTATTGAAAAATCCCTGAGGATTCTGGCCTCAGTCCATCCTTCGATCATTGCGGGGTATGTTGCGCCTCAAGGTGTTTCTTCTATCTTCAATGTATGGTTGGTATCTTTCCTTGTTTGTCTTTGGATCCTTTGTCGGAAGCCTGCTGGGATATACCGAGCCTGAGTGGGCTCTTTGTTGGTCATCTTCGACCCTGATCTTTGACTGGTATCAGTTGTGGACGTCCGACCAGGTCACGACATGATATCGACCAAGTTCTGCTTCAGTTGTTTAGAATTCACCGAGCTTCGTTCATTCAAACCTTAAGTGAAGGCCTGTACTGCCAAGTCGTCGGAGACTAGTGGTAGTTCCACTCGTTCCATTTGAGCGAGATACGAACTCTCACAGCTTCTCATTCTCTATTTGCTTGATTTTGAAGACGTCGGATTTCCTTGTGGCCACCTTGATGGCCCTGGCATGTGCCTTTATAAAAGAATCTGCCAGCATGCCAAATGAGTCTATAGAGTTAGGAGTTAGGTTGTGATACCACATCATGGCCCCTTTCGAGAGTGTTTCCCCGAACTTCTTTAGCAGGACGAACTCGATCTCGTCGTCTCTTAGGTCGTTGCCCTTCACTGCGCAAGTGTAGGAAGTGACGTGCTCGTTGGGGTCCGAGGTTCCGTTATACTTCGGAAGGTGGGGCATTCTGAACTTCATTGGAATGGATTTCGGAGCAACTTCCTGTGGGAATGACTTTTGTACAAAATTCTTTGAATCTACACCCTTCGGGATCGGGGGTGCGCCCGGGATTTGGTCGACCCTAGAGTTATAGGTCTCCGCCTTCTTGTCGTTGGCTTCTATCTTCTTCTCACCCGACTTGATCGTCTTTGTGAGGTTCTCTAGCATCTGTACGATGGCAGGGTCGGTTGTCGACCCATTGTTGCTTGATCTCTCTGGTACCTGCTCGGCTGGGGGGTTGTCCTCGGTGCTACCGTGCTGGTAGTTTTCTGGTGACTTTACAGCTGAGCAATCGCCAGCTGTTGTGCCTGTAACATTTCAAAAATAACATGAAGGCTAACCTGCCATTCTTCCCTAGTCGGGGTTTTTTAGACTTCTTGGCTCTCCTTGGTGTATGCTCCTGTTGGTGTGGGAGCTTATATCGACGTGTTGGGCATCGCGCGAGACTGCATCTACGGGAATTGGTTCTAGGGCATTCCTAGGGTTTCGTGGTGGTACACCAACACCTGGAACATCCACACCATTCTCTCCATGGTCCTCAAGATTGTTGTTTTCACCTCCATTTACTGAGTTAGACATTTCGATCTCAAATCGAAGACCTTGGACAAGAAAAAGTGTGAAAGATAACTTGCGTTATGTGGTAAAACCAGTAAGAAAATAATCACTATTATTTTTATTCCCACGGTGGACGCCAAACTATTTAAGGTGAAAATGGTAATAATAATAAAATTTGATTATGAGGTTCTAAAAATACGTGATCTATTTTTATGCTAGTTGTTAAGCGCTGGATGCTAAGTAAAAGGTTAGAAATCAAGATTATAGCTTAGAGACGGTATGATAATCGAACCAAACAATTGGAGATCAAGGGTCTCGAGCTGTCGCTTATAAGGCCTCGGGGTCGAGATGGATGGCCGACTTGGAGCAGTCGATAGGGAGATAACAATTATGAGAGCTAGGATAATGGCTCTTTATGGTCAGTGATAAGCAATAAATGAAGAACAATAAATAGAACACAATGAATATAAGTAATAAATGAATTAACGAAACCAAAAGAATAAGTTAGAGAGCAAAGAAAATGTTCTTGTGTATTTAGTATTGAGCATCAGATGTTTACAAAATGACAAGGATCCCTTTTATATATGAAGGGGAATCTCAACATAGTACAAATGCATTAATTATAAAGATACTGGCTGGTACAAACATTTAATGTTTTTGGACTAGTCCACTAGACTTTGTCAGCCCTATTTACGCGTCTTGGGAATTTCCCACTTTTCCATCATAATCGCTGATTCGTATTGCCTCGAGGTTGAGCGGCGATAGCCCCTCGGGAGTGAGCCTCGACCGTAGCCTCGGATCCTTGAAATGCGCTAGCGAGCCATCGTAAGGACAGAAGATTGGACCCTCCGATTTTTCCGTATACAAACATATCAAAGTGATATGATCCCAGGGGCTGTGCTGGTGATCGATTGAACAAAGGGCCGAGAACATTTTCAGACAGTCGTATTGAAGAAAACTTGGCTAAAGTATAGTATAAGTTTAAGGGATAAAGTAGTATAACTTGTGCATTCTTAGTACGCTTTGAAATTATATGTTCTCTACGCTCTGAATATATATGGTATTTCCTCAATTATTATTAGGTCAAAGGAAAAAAAGATACAATAAGAAAAATTGAAAACATTTAAGAACTGTGCCATACGGCTATATGGTTGGTCTAAGCTTTGGACAGATCAATACAGCTTGAAGACAGACAATAGTTTTTCAGACCAATTAAATAAAGATACAAAAATATAGTAATAAATAGATTGGTCAGATATAACATATATAGATGGCAACAAAAAGAGCACGTATGGAACACAGAGCTAATTAAGTCCTCTTAATGCTTAGATCTTCCAATTTCTGAACTATACCCCAATTTCATCTTCTACCAACTGCTTTATTACTAGACCAAGAGGTCCCCTAGCCCGGAAAATTAACTTAAAACTTTCAATTTATAAGCAGATAATTTTCCTTTAATATACTACTGGGAATTACATAAAAATGATTTTTTGTTTAGAAAGCTCAAATGCTTTTGTGGTTCCAGCAGATCTAGTGGCTGAGCGTTCAACCAAACCAAGTATTTTTGGCACAAAGTTTTAATATGTATGTGAAAAATCACTACAGTTTCAATAAATATTAAATCAGAACTCATAATATCAAAAATACAACCAGAGTTCAATGCTAAAAACCTTAAAGGTAGAATCTATCAAAATTCAAATGTTGGATCCGCTGCTGACTAAATTCTAAGTTGGCAAATAGCAAAAAATATAACCAATCCGAATATGATATATCTCAAAAAGCTAGATCCATAAATCAGATTTTTCATACACTTAAAAATATATCCGTAATGGTAAAAACCGCACGTATCAATTAATCCCTATGAATTATGTACATGAAAAAGGCAAAAATACAATGGATTTGAAAAGGACTTATCTTCAAGATACCTTTTCTTTAAAATCATGAAGGGTAAGAAGAGAGCAAATGAGAAGGAATACATAAAGAATCCCTCCAAACCCTAGAATGCAATCTTAGTATTTCCTTAGTTTTCTCCTTTGTCTTTGGACTAGTATCCACTTGAAGCACCAAACACAACTTTGACACAACTCCAACTTGCAACATTTCTTGTAGAACTTTACTTGTAGCTGAGAACTTAGATATTGAACACAGAATTCTCACTGCTCTATCACTTGCCACATGTGAAACCCTAAGAATTTTCTTTGAAACAATTGCTATTCCTGCCCCATGGCTTAATAATTCAGCTCTCCCTTCAGCACAACTACATAAATGATCCAAAACTGTAAGTATCAATTCACAACCCCTTCTTTCGTTTGTGTCAAGAAGAAGTTCGATTAGTGCTAAAACTGCTCCACTTTCAGCTGCTTTAATTCTATTTCTGCCCCATGGACATAACTCCACAAGAATCTTGAGTGCTGCCTTTGTTGCTTGTTCGGAAATTTTATCATTTAAAATACCAACTATAGCTTTAAAATATTCTGTCTTTATACCAATTAATTGTGCTGGATCAGCCACATTGAAAGCTGATTTAAATAACATTATCGCATAGGCTCGAGATTGGAAATTCCCACATTTCAAGAAATGAAGTAAAGAATCCAAGAATTGTTCATCTTGGGAAATGAACTTTTTCAACTCTTCATCAGAAGGATTAAGATGAAAAAGAATATTTAAAGCTTCATCACTTGCCTTTGTGAATTCTGAATCTTCAACTAAAGCCACTTGTCTTTTCTTAATCGTTGATGCTAAAAAATCAACAACCCCAGCTGACTCCAAACACTTTTTGTTACTCTCATTTGCATGTGCAATTGATCTAAGTCTTCTAAGGCATTTAAGTTGCATTTCTGGACATTTTTTGGCTTCATTTAGGATTTTGACAACATGGTTTTTGTGAACTTGAGGTTTTGGAGTTGGGATCCGTTGGATGCCATGAGAAGAATTTAATATGCACCAAGATTGGATCAGACGGCGGAGATTGTGATTTGGAGTGAGATCTGTGATTTGTAGTTCTTGTTTTGTGACAGGACAAGTTGTGTGTTTGCATGAAAATAGCCATTTTTCTATGTTTTCTCTGTCATAAGTAATTCCAGTTGAGATTGTAACTGGATCCCTCATTACTTCCATTGAGATTGGACAAAGAAAATGGGAAGGAATTTCCACTTCTTCCATTTTATTTTTTGGAGTGATTTGAATGTTGTTTAGGAGGATCAATAGACAAAAATGTAATGAAGGGATGAAGATGGAAAAAATGTTTGACAATGGAGTTTTGGAAAAAGAGACGTATATATATGTGTGAAGAGAAGAAGTAATTAAGAAGTGTCCATGCAAGTTGATTAAATACGAGAAAGTCAACACACGGAAATTCAGAAGAGAGAGATAAAGAAACAAGGAGATAGGGGCTCTTAATGGACTTTTTCAAGATTTTGGAAAAATAAAATTGAATTATATAATAGCAAGATGATAAAATTTATGAAAAGGGAAAGATAAATGACGAAATAGGAAGTAGTTTACTCTGATTTGCAGCATATTTCTGAACTACACAAAATGATGACAAAGTATAATAGCACTTACAATGTTGGAAAAGGGTGAAATTCATAAATTTTAATGTTACATAGAGTCCTCGATATGGGCTTGGTCCGTTGGGCCAGCCCAGCCCAGCCCGGAATTTAGTAGGGCTAGGCTATAATTTTTGGAACACATTTAAAAGCGGGACTTTTAAGCCCAACCCGAGTAAGCCCGTAGCCCGTAGCCCGTAGCCCGTGAGGCTTGACTGATGCTGGACTGGGCCGACCGCAGGCCTAATAAAAATACCAATTTGAAATATATAAAATATAAAAATAATTCGATATAAAGAATATCAAGAAGAGTATCCAAGCTTAAAATTTATTAAGCTCATCATATTAAAAGATCAAAGTCTTAAAACATTAATTAGTTTTAAAATTTTAATTATTCTTAATATTTCACTAATTAATATTGCATAATAATAATAATAATAATAATAATAATAATAATAATAATAATAATAATAATAATAATAATAATAAAACTAAGAAAAAGAATTAACTTCTGAACTCTATTTCTCTCTCGGCGCATGTTAGCTAAATATGCGCATCCATGGGGAAGATGACTCGGATTCCTACTCAGAAGATGATCGAAGCAAGAGAATCATGTAGACAAGCCACAAATCTAATGAAAACGCGAGGAAATCAGGCAGATTAGGAAGTAATGGGAATTGCAGTAACAGTCGAAACCTAAAAATGGTGACCAAGGAAGGTGAAATTGAGCAAATTCGAGGTAAGGAGAAGGAAGATAATCAACAAGATGTGACATGCAGAATTGAATTACCATCACAATTGGAGTTAGATTCAGCAATTGAAGCAATCTCCAATGGTATAGTAATGGCAAGCTCCAATGGAACAGTAATGGCGGGGGGAAATGAAGTTGTGGAAAAAATGGAAAAATTGAAAACGCGGTGCAGGAATAGGAGGAAGGAATACAACAATCTGGTAAGGGCAGGAGATCATGGGCAGATGAAGCTGAACACGAAGCAGAAACTAGGGCTAAGAAATCAATTTGGGAAAACTTCGATGTCACAAAAGTTGGGAATGCTGGTTTCAAATTGGAGTATGTGAATCCAAGTAAGCATGGAGAAACACCAATTTGTGAGATCGAATTGGAGGATATTGCTTCTGAAAGTGATTTCTGGAAGAATACCATTGTTTGCTATGTGTTGGGAGCACACCCCCCTTCTATGTGCTTAACAGCTACATACAAAGACAGTGGGACAAACTTGGCATTAACAAAGTCTCAATGCTGAAAAATGGGATAGTTATAGTAAGGTTTGATAATGTGATTGAGAAAGATGAGGTACTACAGGGAAGGATATATCATTTTGACAATAAACCATTTATTGTCAAGAAATGGCATAAGGATATGGAGTTTACTAGGGAAGAACTCAACACTGTCCCAGTTTGGATGAAATTACCTGGATTGGATTTCAAGTATTGGGTCCTAAAGGGCTTAGCAAGATAGGAAGCATGATTAGCAAGCCTCTTATGGTGGACAGGAACACAAAGAATAAGATAGGTCTCAACTTTGCTAGGCTCCTTATTGAGGTAGCTGTGGATTCTCCTCTGCCTGATAAGGTGAGATTCGGGAATGAAAAGGGGTTATGATTGAACAGAAAATCCAATATGACGCGCCCTTTACTTACTTCAAGGGATGGTGCGTCCGATACATGATTGGTTAATCTTAAGGAGCGAGAAAAGAGAGGAAATGGACTATCTGGTTTGGCCACTACATTTTATAAAAAAGGTAGTTCTATGTAAAAATTGTCACGAGTATGGTCACCTAGAGAAAGAATGTGGAAGAAAGAAGCAAGTAGTTCCTCCAAAGCAACAAAATGTTGAGCCAGAAGGAAAAGACACGAACAAAGAGAAGGAAGAGAACAAAGCAGAAACAGATACAAGAATTAAAATCATAAAGACAGTAGAGGAGAAGGAGCCAACAAATACTATAGGAGGGAAGATGAATGCAGAAGGATGGGTGACACCTCATAACACAAGGAAGTCTCCCAAAGAACAAATATAAGAGTGTTCAACAGGACACAACATATTTAGTGCCCTAAGTGAGAGTAGCACAAGTAGTCAATCACAAAGCAGACAAGATTCAAATGGGGGAGGCATTGTCCTATCTCCAAAAGGCCATGGATAGCATGCTAAGCTGGAATGTTAGGGGCTTAAATTCTCTTAACAAACAAAAGGAGTTAAAACTCCTATGCACTAATAAAAATATAGGGTTAGTAAACTTACTTGAGACTAAGGTGAAAATTGGAAATATGGAGATAGTAATAAATAATATGTTTGGATGATGGAAGTACATTACAAATCTGGATCAATATTACAATGATCGAGTAGTTGTAGCATGGAGACCTGATTACTATCAAGTCAAGTACATGAGTGGTACTGCCCAAAGTATAACATGCCTGGTTACAGATATTGTTATGCAGAAGGAATTCTATATGACGACTGTGTATGCTTTTAATACAAGGGAAGAAAGAAGAAGTTTATGGCAACATTTAGAAAGCATGAGTGGTGGAATTAAGCAACCATGGTTGGTAATTGGAGATTTTAACTCTGTCCTGCTAGCAGATCATAGAATTGGAGGAAACCCAGTTACTATGGGTGAAGTGGTGGATTTCCAAGAGTGTATTGACTCTTGTGAACTCATGGAGTTACCATGTGGAGGTTCTAATTATACATGGAATGACAAATATGGTGATAATAGAGTCTATTCAAAAATTGGCTGGGCTTTTATTAATAGAGAATGGCTGGATAACATGCTAGTGGTTCAGGCAATATATTTAGTGGAGGGAATAAGTGATCATAGTCCACTGAAAATAAGTAATGATACAGGATGGGGAATAGGGATAAAGCTTTCAAATACTGTAATGTCTGGGCTCTATATCCTCAGTTTAAAGAGGTTGTGACACAAGGTTGGTAACAACAAGTAGCAGGATATAGTATGTTCCAAGTTGTTAAGAAATTGAAGTTGTTAAAGAAGGCACTGAAGAAGCTTAATAATCAGCACTTTCGGAATATTCTAATAGAGGCAGAGGAAGATAGGGCAGCTTTAAACCAAGCTCAGAATAGATTGCATTCTGACCCCTCAAATAAAGCTTTACAAGAAAAGGAGACAACCATGTATCAAAAATTCAGGAAATCCTCTTATCTAGCTGAAATGTTTTTACTACAAAGGAGCAAAGCAAGCTGGATTAAGCTAGGAGATGATAACATCAGATATTTCTACTCAGTAATCAGACACAAAAGACTCCAACAAGCAATTACACAGATCAAGGATCAACGTGGGGAACTAGCAACAGATAATTCAAGTATTGCAAATATTCTGGTAGACTACTATGTAACTATGCTAGGCAGGGCAGGAAGAAGAAGAGCAAAATAATTTCATAGCTTTCTGAAGAATGGCACTATATTGAATGCTACACATCAGATGGAACTCATTCAACCTTACACAGCCAAGGAAGTGAAACAGGCTATGTTCAGTATAGATGTGAATAAAAGTCCAGGCCCAGATAGCTATGGAAGTGGTTTTTACAAGGAAGCTTGGAGTATCATTGGTAAGGATATGACTACCGCAATTTTGGAATTCATGGAGAATGGAAAATCTGTTAAGGCAAGTCAACTCAATAGTAATATCCTTGATTCCCAAAGTCCTAGTCTCAGAGTTTGCAAGTCATTTCAGACCAATTTCTTGCTGCAATGTCATCTATAAATGCATTTCTAAGATATTGTGTAAGAGGCTTAAGAGAGCTGTATCAATACTAGCAGCTGAGAACCAAGCAGCTTTTGCAGAAGGAGGATCACTTATTCATAATGTCCCAATATGCCATGATTTACTAAGACACTATAATAGGAAGACAACTTCTAGGTGCCTTATGAAAATTGATTTGAGGAAGGCATATGATATGATCAACTGGGATTTCATTGAGGAAGCTCTGAAATCATTTGGATTTCCAGACTCATTCACTAAACTGGTGATGACTTGTGTGACCACAACCAAATTCTCTATAAGAATTAATGGTGAAAGACATGGCTACTTCGAAGGCAGGAGGGGGCTTAGGCAAGGGGATTCTATCTCACCCCTGCTATTTGTTCTAATTATGGAGTACCTGTCTAGGGTCCTTGGAAAGATGAGTGAACTCTCTGACTTCAGAAATCACCCCATGTGTAAGGAGACAAAGTTAACTCACTTAGTATTTGCAGATGATTTGATGATTTTCTGCAAAGGGAATCTGAAATCCATAGCTAGAGTAATGGAGGAATTACAGCACTTTAGTTATGCCACAGGGTTGGAAGAAAACATAGACAAATCTAGTATGTTTGTAGCAGGGGTGGATGAGGAGATAAGGCAGAATGTGTTGAAGATTACTGGATTCACACTAGGGACATTTCCTATAAGATACCTAGGCCTTCCTCTTACATCAAGGAAGTGGAATAAGATGGATTGCAAGCAATTAGTAGAAAAGATCACAAGCAAAATCACAACATACACAAGGCAACTGTCATATGCTGGGAGATTGCAAATAATAATGGTTATTCTATTTTCTATATACAACTTCTGGAGTGTTGTATTTATTCTGCCTCAAAATGTGATTAAGTTTGTGGACAAGAAATGCAGAGACTTCTTGTGGGGAGCCATTGAAGACAAAAGGAAGGTCAACCTAGTAGTTTGGGAGAAGGTCTGTATTCCTAAACAGAATGGAGGGCTAAACATCAAAAGCTACTGTAAATGGAATATTGCTGCAGTAGATAAACTACTATAGCAATTAGCTAGGAAAAAAGACACTATGGGTCAAATGGGTTAACAATATCTACATAAAGGATAGAAAAAGTATATGGGATCATCAACCACCAGTAGACTGTAGTTGGTAGTGGAATAAATTGAACACACTCAAGCTTCAAATGGCAGGATGGTATCAAGGTGACAAATACATGCTGTCAAAATTAGGAGAATATTCTATGTGTAAGAGCTATTAGCATGCATTGGGGGCTCTGCCTAAGATTAGGGAAGTAAGATTAATATGGAGTAAAATAATGCTTCCTAAACAGAGATTTATGGTATGGTTGGCATGTCAAAATAAAATGCTAACCAAAGAAAGGATGCAAAGACTGCAGCTAAAGGTAGAAGATCACAAATGTTGCTTATGTGAGCAGGATCAGGTGGAATCTCAGACTCACCTTTTTAGACAATGCAAATGGATAACGGGACTCAGAGAAAAGTTGAGTTGCTGGCTGGGTATCAAAATCCAAAACAATGAAGCGAATAAGGTGATCAAATGGATCCAAAGAAGAAGATGGAGCCAAGTTCAGAAAGAGATAGTTGCTGCTGTATGGGGAGCCATGCTGTATTATACATGGCAAGCAAGGAATTGAAAAATATTCAGGAAAGTAAATGTGAGCATAGACCTTGTAAATGATAAAATTAGGAAAGAGATACTAGATAGAGTGGAGATACTGTATAAGGGAAGAAGAAATAGAAAATGCAAAGAATTGCTTGAGAGAATATGTTAATAGATTCTAATATATTTTGAGATCTGGTGTCTACTTTTGTTTCAGACACCAGACGCTCATAGGTTGTAAAAAACGGTTTTTCTGGTTGGAATGGTAATATTCACAGTTGTTACCAAAAAAATATTGCATACAAATGTAGATGTAGATGAAAGTGAATATATTAAGACAACCTTCTCACAAAAGGATTCAAATGTGTTTGATGAAGATGATGTGTTGGATATCCCCAAATCATCACAGACATTCTCTTGAATATTTTGTTTTGAGTTTTGACTTTTAGTGAATGAACTATTAGTCTTGTTTTTTTTTATACTTTTTTTAGTGTTTATCATAAATAGTATAAAAAGTTATTAAGTTTTGTAAACAATTTTTAATAAAATTTTTTAACTTTTAAATATTTATCTTTTTTAGGTTAGAACATAAAAAAAATATAAAATTATATTTTAAAAAATGATGAGTCGGCCCGTGGGGGCCCGCAACCCACATAGGGCTGGGTGGACTGACCATTATATGGCCCGTCAAAATGGTGGGCTAGCCCAGCCCGCCCCATCAATTACTAAAGCCCATATAGCCTGGGCTGGGCTAGCCCGACCCCGCCCATATTGACAACTCTAATGTTATATATGAACTTTCACACCCAACCTCTAACTACACTCCACGAGAACCATCAGACGACTTGATTAAATTATGGCTATTTGATGCTTTCGCTTATATGAGATCTTTTAGACAATAAAGAATGGTAATTTTTCACCTATCGAAAACATTATATCTCTACGAAATATGTTCTTTGGATGATAATCTATAACTCTTACGAGAAATGTGCGAGCTAAGAATGTTATTCCACGTATCAACCTAATATTACTAGCTCTTCGGACTAGAAATATTGCCTGATAATAAGATTTTTTTGTGAAAATGAAAAATATTACTAATCACCACGCGAAGAATAAATATAGCTAAAAATGAAACGTAGTACAATCTCTTTCCAATCCCCTCTAATAATGTGTATCCATGATAAGATTTACTATATACAAGTTATTGTGAAGTCATTATAATTAAGTTTCTTGCATGTTTCTAGCTTATGACATTGTAAATTTTTGGCGCTAGTATTATAATGCACAAATTAAAGTATGTTCCTCAAACAAAAATATTCGAAGTATTCTCTCCCTATTCTGTAATTACCACCAATATATAAAATAAAAAAATAGGGGAAAAGCTCAAAAAAGACGACTATACGAAGAGAGAAGAAATTAATTAAGGCATGAGGCGCACATCGGAGAAGACGTCGGTGTTGCATTGTGTGCCAAAGGCTAAATAATGTCTACCTTTTGACCTTGTCTAATTTATTTAGTACTTAGAGATGTACCAAATTTCCAATATATCAAGTAAAGTAGTGCTATTTTATTTAATTTAAAATCTGTCTTTCTTAAATGTAACAACGTGAACACATGCTGGATGTCGACAGGAGCCGATGGTCCAATGTGGGGTTCTTCCGCACTTTTTGGTTGCTGCCTGCCTCCATCTTTGATTGTATATTCGGATTCAGAAATCTACCACATTTTATATGTCGAGTTAGGATATGTACTAGATGTACTTTTGATATCTCTAGTTAGGGGGGAATTTTTGTTTTTATAACTGGCGAGATTTTAAATTTATAACTGGCAAACTTCAGCTCTAAAAGTTATTTAGTTTATTTTGTAAAACTTCAGTACTATATTTACTCATTTCCTCAAAAAACTAATAACGAGCTCATCAACAACAAAAATACCTTTCCTCATGATAGCATCCCTTTATTGCCATTCAGGTTTCATTTCAGGCCTTTGGGCTTATTCAATAAAAAATAATAAACGTTGTTATCCAGGTACTAATTATTTGCTGAAGAGAAAAGAACTGATATAAATGTATTTGGATAAATTTGTTCTGTAAAAACAAAACGGGTTCGAGATATATTGTAATTGAAAGAAGAACAAGAAGAAAACAAAGGAGGAGAAGGAGGAGGAGAAAGGGGGTTGAAGTTATTTAAAAAGTGGATACAAGTTAAAAGTTAAAAAAAAATAGGTATAGGTTAAGTAAGGACGATCAAATAGGATGCCCTGTGCAAGTTTTACCTCTAGCTAAGAATGGAAGGGTCTCGACTTCCTACCACACTCCTAGCAATACTCTTCCATTAAGTAGTTTTTATTTCATTTTATTTTATTTGGACATTCAATATTCAGAATTTATTGATTCGGTTTGAATTTGCAGAGTTGGCATATGAAGAAATAAAGCGTTTACCATCAAGATTATTATTTTTATTTTTTAACTATGCTAATAGAATAATTAAAAAGACTTATTTCCTAAATGACTACTCTAACTGTGTTAAAAAAATTGAAATATGAATGAGATCCACAATGTTATTATTGTATGGCCGATAATATAGTACAATAAGTGACTTCTTCTTCTTCACGCATAATTAGCTCATGTAAAGACAGGAGAAAGAAATCTCGAAGTGGTCGGATGCATAAGGAAAGTACATGTTCGCGAGACCTTAGTCGGGATGCATAGGTAAGTCAACTGTATGGGTCAGAATCCGACCCCACGATAATTAACGAAGTTAATCTCGTCTTAAGCTAATTCATGATTAGTAAAGTGGTACGACCACTCAGAATTAACGGTATTTAATCCTTATCTGATTCGATCAACAAGGCCACAGCCCATCCGCCATCATGAAGGCGAAACCCCAACGTGGTCACGACCCCTTATTGCCAGCTCACGAAGCTCACAGCTATAAATACCAAGAGAGGAAACCCTAGAAAGGGGGCTTCTTCTTGGCCACTATTCAGGAGAGAGAGAAAAGACACAACGATACCCATATTATGGGAAAGTGAAACACCATTTTAAGGCTCTAAACCTCTTCATGGAGAGGCAGACCAAATCAATACTATCAATAAAGGCTTTTAATGTTTCTCTTCCTAACTCTGAGTACTTATTTTCACATCCTTCACTTGGTCCAATGGATTATTACGGTTTGCTATGATTTTTCCGTGATTTATTTATATTGTTTTATACTCATAAGGTATATGATAACTTTTGAACGAGCAATTTGGCGCCGTCTGTGGGATTTCCTAGCAAAATCGCGTAGTTCTTCCCTGGACCAAAAGGAAAGAAACATCGGAAAAAAAAAAAAACCCAACTCAAACAAGCCAAAGCGGCATATCGGACAAGGGGAACTAGAAGATCTCAAATCAAGATCCAAGTCCCCTCTCTCTCTCTGATCTCGGATAGTGCAAACAAGAAGAAGAAGCCCCTCCTAAGGGAGGATCTCTGTAAGGCATCTCCCGCATCCCTGATATGGGCTCCAGTCGGAAACCGGCACGGAGATATCTCGAGCCGAGAGTCGCCTCAAGACAGCCTACATACCCCGATTGGGAAGACAACGTATAAGCTGCTCAAGGTCTCGAATCAAAATCGAGCTTCAGCACTCGATACCCATAACTTAGGACTCAGGCTATGCTCATTCGCCATTAAATCAAGGCTATGCGCCTTCACCAGTAAGTTCAACTACGGTTGAACCAAGACTCAGGCTATGCGCCTTCGTCAGTAAGTTCAACTACGATTGAACCAAGACTCAGGCTATGCGCCATCGCCATCAAAATTGACAAAGTTCAACAACAGTTGAACTGGGACTCAGGCTATGCGCCTTCGCCAGTAAGTTCAACTACGGTTGAACCAAGACTCAGGCTATGCGCCTTCGCCATAAAAATTGACAAAGTTCAACAACAGTTGAACTGGGACTCAGGCTATGCGCCTTCGCTATTAAATTAAGGCTATGCTCCTTCGCCAGTAAGTTCAACTACGGTTGAACCAAGACTCAGGCTATGTGCCATCGCCTTCAAAATTGACAAAGTTCAACAACAGTGGAACTGGGACTCAAGCTATGCGCCTTCGCCATTAAATCAAGGCTATGCGCCTTCGCCAATAAGTTCAACTACGGTTTAGCCAAGACTCAGGCTATGCGCCTCCGCTATCAAAATTAACAAAGTTCAACAACAGTTGAACTGGGACTCAGGCTATGCGCCTCCGCTATCAAAATTAACAAAGTTCAACAACAGTTGAACTGGGACTCAGGCTATGCGCCTTCGCCGTTAAATCAAGGCTATGCGCCTTCGCCATCAAAATTGACAAAGTTCAACAACAGTTGAACTGGGACTCACGCTATGCGCCTTCGCCATTAAATCAAGGCTATGCGCCTTCGCCAGTAAGTTCAACTACAGTTGAATCAAGACTCAGGATATGCGCCTTCGCCGTCAAAATTGATAAAGTTCAACAACAGTTGAACTGGGACTCAGGCTATGTGCCTTCGCCATTAAATCAAGGCTATGCGCCTTCGCCAGTAAGTTCAACTACGGTTGAACCAAGACTCATTATACGCGCCTTCGCCATCAAATCCAACGAGTTCGACCTCGCTCGAACCGTAAGGCTAGACGCCCTCATCCTCAAATCTAACAAGTTTAACCACAATTGAACCAGGACTCGGACCAAGTGCCTTCATCATTGAACTTAGCAAAACCCAACCTCCAACGAATCGAGGCGCAAGTTAGGCACACTCGCCATTCAAGTAAGTACTCCCAACTAGAACTAAGATTAGGGACACATAAAGTCCGGCCCCGGTCAAACTACAAGGCCACATTTTTTATCATCACGGTCGGTAGTTCGACCGCGCCCAAACTGGGACTAAGGCTAAGTGCCGCTATCGCCAAGCAACGGCTCTGACTCGCTCACCCCGAGTCGAAGAAGAAAAGTCGTCAACAATCAAAAACTAACATGCCTACCAGAGTCAAACTCAAAGGCAGATCACCCCTTCGAACGCATGCAAAGAAAAAATCTAGGGGGAAAAAAGGGAGGCACAAAACAAATACAAGGCAAATAACGGAAATGAGATTTTATTTATCTACAAAATTAATTGCGGGTCATCCCTGCTTACACCCGGCCAATGCCGGTCAGTACAAGGAAAAAGAAGGAGAAAAACAAGAAACACCTAAACGCCAAATGACGAACAAGACAAGAAAAAATGCATAACATCTTTTTACTCGGCGCCATCCATGCCACCATCTGCACCATCGTCATCCTCTGGTGTCGCCGTGTCAAAACCACAGTCGGTACGGGCCTCACGAGCCTTTTGACGCGCTCCCTCAAAAGCAGCTTCAGTCACGATGCCGGCCTCCCACAAATTCTTATATACATCACGTTGGGCCTCAGCAAAGACCCAAAGTTCGCGAGCCTTGATGGAAGAAGCGGCCTGGTCCCGTAGGCGCAGACTCTCTTCTTCTAAGGCCGTGATCCGGTCCACCATGACTTGGGAATCCTGCTCAAAGACATCGATCCGGTCCTCGAGACTTGCTTCTCTAAAGGCCGCAACAGCCCTCTCCAACTCCCGCTGGGACTCGTGCATGCGGATAGCTTCCTTCAACGCCCTAGCCCTCGACGAGGCATCCCTCACCTGAAGCTTCAAAGCTACGACTTCACCCTCCAACGCAGTCACTTTCCCGCTCCATGCCGCAGCGGCCTCTGCCGCCTTAGCCTGGCTCTGGCGCTCACACTCAACTACAGCCCTCTTTCCCGCCTCGAGCTCCTCATCCTTCCGACGGAGCTGCTCCTCGTGAGCACTCGTTCTGCCAAGTGTTTGCTGCATCTGAAGCTCCTGCCTCGCCTGTTCCTCGACCAAGGCCCGACTACGGGGATCATTCCTC
Organism: Nicotiana glauca; assembly: GCA_026770625.1. Taxonomy (NCBI): domain Eukaryota; kingdom Viridiplantae; phylum Streptophyta; class Magnoliopsida; order Solanales; family Solanaceae; genus Nicotiana; species Nicotiana glauca. Next base: position 96,173 of record MU776069.1, on the reverse strand, counting down.
AAGCGTACGCGCATCTCTCGGCAGCGATCTTGGTAGCGGCGGTACTTCTCCAGTGCCCGCAAAAATATCCCCGAGCGGACGTTGGCTCGACGAATGCTCTCCACCTCCAACAAATAAGACTGCAAAGCCAAGACAACGAGTAAGATAAAGAACAAACTAAGGCAAAGAAGAAGCAAACCGATGTCATATTACATACCCTCAAGCCCATCACGGCCACTTCATTCATCAGTCCGATATCCGTAACGTCCCTCAACGACGTATTCTCGGCCTCCGAGCATAGCAGCTCAAACTGCGGCACCAAGCTTTTCCCTTGGAGCAATAAGTTCAACTCCGTGGGAACCTCGATGAAGCGGGATCACCCCTCTACGCGCACCGCTGAATTGGTGAAGCCTTCCTGGAACATACGGACGTCGTCGGGGTCTACGTCGGATTCAAACTCGTACTTATCTCCTACAGCATCCCTTCCTCCTTCCACCACCAGCGAGGTAGAACCACCCGCCGTAGCCACCGAAGGAGCGCTTGGCTCACCAACATTAGCACCCGCTGAGGAACTACCTCCCATCTCAGCGACTGGAACCACTAATTGAGTCGCCAAAGCGACGGTATCATCATGGCCTAAGCCAACCGGGGCAACCCCCATTGTTTGTCTGCCCTCAAGGGCAGGCGCCGCAGCCGCACTCCTCCCGCATCCGCCGGGGGGGGGGGAGTCCAAATTAATTATCACAGGAGGAGCTGGCGTGAACACGACCTGCGCCTAGGCCTCTCCTCCTCTCCATTTGATGGCGATTCCGCTCTAGGGCGCACAACCCCCGATGGCCTCTCGTCCCGAAGTGCGGCCCGTGCTGGAGAAGGAACCACTGAAGATTCAACTGATGCCGCCCTCGGTACTGGGCGCGACACCGGTGCTGCAGTGAACCAAGCAATTGCACCCCGCCGATGGAAGGCCAACTGAGGGGCCCTGACGCGGAGTGCCCTCCCTAATCACAGAAAAACAAAGTTGATGAATAGAGTTGAAACAAAACGGAACAGAAGAAGAAATCAACTTTTCACCTGTCATAGGCCTATGGCCATGCCTCTCCCAGAAAGATGCCCATGTGCGTATCCCCACCGTATGGGGGAGCACGGCCTCAACCCATTCACGCATCCTAGCTAACCGAGCCAGCGACAACTTTTCGGCTACAAAATTGACACGAGTTAACGCTTACAAGCAGAAGACGTAACGAGGGGTAGAAAAGAGAATTCGACGATTAAAGAACTTATGTGCATGATTCCAAGCCTCTGGGAACCCAGTGGGGCACGCCACTAAATGTTCAGTCCTAATGTAGAAGAAGTGCTCAAAAGGGCGAGTGTCGACCTCGTCATCCATTTTCACAGTCAGGCCCCTCGACCTACGAGGGCACACTTAAATCATAGTACCACGAACTCTCTGGGGAGCGTAGAGATTAAGCACATGCTACAGCGTGACCTCTCTACCGGCTAGTTCTGCATATTTGATAAACATTGCTACTAATTTGTAAAGAGAAGGAGCAAGCTGACCCAGGAATACCCCATAATAATGACAGAAATCAACCATCAGCGTTGGAGCGGGAGCTTAAACCCCAACTTGAAATGATAGGCATAAAAGACGCCGTATCCCCTGCGGTCAGTGTGGACATTATCCTCGCTTCTAGCAAGAATGACGTCAGCATAGCTGGGGATGACCCCCTGTTCCCATAGTTGGGCCATCCCAATTTCCCCCATTAACGGGGCTTCATTCACCTGATCCTCTCCACCATCGACAGTGAAGTCAGTCATCAGGCCTCCGGGCAGAGATACTATCTCGTCAATCGATGGAACTTCATCGGTCTCCACCGATTCTGCACCTCCTATTGCCGGAGATGGCTCTTCAACCACCAGAAAGTTAACCGGAAGATCCGTCGGTAGAACGTTTTGGGAAGAATTGCCTGCCATTGTTGATTCACTAACGAGAAAGAAATAAAGTTTGATGGACGAGACATAAGTTATAACGATCGAAGAACAAAGATAAAGGTGAATTAGCAGGAAGAAAAGCTTCTTCAGAATCTCTCTCAGATAAACAATGAAAATATGAGAAGTAAATGCCGCAACCCTTATTTATAGGCAACGCAAGTGGCTTTCACGAACCCCAATAGCCATCATTAACTACATGACCTATCGCAAAATGGTTCAGTTCTACAAAAACGTGCGTCATTATGACAGGCTCCATGAAGCGGCTTTTCAGTCACCAACCGGCATTTCGCCTTTGAAACGGTTATAACGACCTATGAACGCTGAGGAGATGTTCCGTGCGCTTTCAAAATTTTGGACGTCGCCAAACACGTATCAAGCGTGCCCTTAGTCCCCTCCGCCGCACAACATACGACCCGTCCGTCGTGGTCGACGGTTATGCTCCCAAACAAACGTAAGGATCAGAGCACAACAAAGCTCGACCTCACTCGAATTAAGATAAAAGGTCAGTGCCTTCGCCAAGGAGGAGAGTCCAACCTTGATCGAACAACGACTTGATAACACAATAACAAAACACTAACACTCTACAAGGTTAAGGGCCATCGCCAAAGAGAATTCGGCCTCGACCGAAGCAACATTTGACCTCCCTATCCGAGTTTCTCAAACTACAGTCGATGAAGTCCACTCATCGAGCTCGGCCAAGGCACGATCTCAATAAGCGGAGGGACTAACTGTATGTGTCAGAATCCGACCCCGATAATTAACGAAGTTAATCCCGTCTTAAGCTAATTCATGATTAATAAAGTGGTACAACCACTCAGAATTAACGGTATTTAACCCTTATCTGATTCGATCAACAAGGCCAAGACCCATCCTCCATCATGAAGGCGAAATTCCAACGTGGTCACGGCCACTTATTGCCAGCTCACGAAGCTCACAACTATAAATACCAAGAGAGAAAACCCTAGAAAGGGGGCTTCTTCTTGGCCACTATTCAGGAGAGAGAGAAAAGACACAACGATACCCATATTATGGGAAAGTGGAACACCCTTGTAAGGCTCTGAACCTCTTCATGGAGAGGCAGACCAAATCAATATTATCAATAAAGGCTTTTAATGTTTCTCCTCCTAACTCTGAGTACTTATTTTCGCATCCTTTATTTGGTCCAATGGATTATTACGGTTTGCTATGATTTTCCCGTGATTTATTTATATTATTTTACACTCATAAGGTATATGATAACTTTTGAGCGAACATCAACCAAAGAATAGATGACTCCATTTAAATTACAATGGGAACATCCGTATTCGACTGCTTGTTTCGTATCTTGCAGAAAGAATAAACTCAAATATGATACCTCTAGATAAAAAGGTGGAAGAATCCCAATTCCAATCATCCTGTCAAACTCCTGTGCAATACCCTTAGATAAAGTTATTACTATTATGTGCTATTATTGTTACTACTAAAATATTTTTAGTTTAAGATATATGAAATTCTCTAGCTTTGGTAGAATATGGTCTAAAATACATTGTTAGGAATAAATTGTTGTTTTTATTAATTAACCATATGTCTCATGCCTGCTACTTTGTAAGGGGTATTGCTTGCTAAACAGAAAATTACGTTAGTTCTATTGTACTTGACCACTTTTCATAAGGCAAATATTGATTGTCAAATACAGGAAAGTGTTAAAATATTATTTTCCCCATAATTGTATTGCCAACAAAAGTAGGGCATTGCCCAACTAGCTTTTAAGTTTGAACTCGTCTCATAACCTCAAGCTTTGTCATGGAAGCAACAATAGTGGTCTGTTTCAGAAAACAGTAATTGGTTGGGTTATCACAATTTCCTCAAAAACAATGTAATTTATCTCTTTAACTAAATGCTTAATTTATTATTCCCATCAAACTGTTTCTTTCCTTTCCTGACACTGGGCCTCTCCCATAATTGCCTGTGGAAATAAAGTTTATTTTGACAAATTCTAAAGAGTTGGTTTCTTGATTTGGTCCATTACAAAATTAATGGTAACACCTATCTACTTAATTTTGATGGGTAAAAGAATTGACAAGCTTCCTATTTATTTTATGTTTTTAAATCTTTTCTTGCTTAACTTATGGAAATTTTTAATTAAGTAACGGTCAAGTAATTAGAGAAACTTCAGGTTTGAGTTTGATGATTTCCAAAAGAATGGGGTAAGTAGCCTAGGTTAGAAGAATTCTCATGGAATATTAATCAAGTCAAAGACAAGCCCCTATTCATCTGATCTAGTAAAGAAAATACTATCAGCAGCTCATTTGAAGGGCATTAATCCTGATAGACAATCCCTGGATTAAAAGTAAAGTCAAAGCAATTCATTATTTTTAACTATCCGTTATCCGGTACTTACTGTCCTGACTAATTCATACTTTGCACGTGCTTAGGGGGGCTCGTTTAAAGGGAAAATTCTCTATTAAAAATTTTCCCGTTCCCTAGCCTCGAACCTCATATATGTGATTAATGATAGAAAAATCTCATACATTCAACCATATCCCGTGGTGGTAACTGAATTCCTTTTTGAGGGGGGACAACTTCTTCATAACTTGAATTTTCCGAGTTTTCACTTTTCGCGAGAACGAAACCTAATAATTTATTAGGTACTAAAATGCCAGCGGTAAATGAAAATGAGCAATAGCTTTAGAAATTCTTGTGGTTGTAGGAGCACAAGAAGGGGTATTGAATTATCCAGAAAGCCTTTGCAAGTATTGAACATAATTTAATAATTTATGTGGCTGTAAAATTAGGGTAGGATCAGAAAGTCTCGCCACAAATTGGTACATATAAGTCTCACCACAAATTGGTACATATAGTCATTATGTTAGGAAGAACACTAGAATACATTGCTGGTTCAATCAAATCAATGTTTGAACAAATTTCTCATCTTCTGCAAGAGAAATTCACATTTCTAATATTTCATGTGTCATATGCACTCCTTTCCTTTTATTTTTTATTTTTTGAACGATAAGAATATTATATTAGAGAACTAAAACATCCAACATATTATACGATATTAGTTGTGCCTTGCAAGGCATCAAAGTTTCCTAAAGCAACCAACTTAGAACAAACATTAGCAGAAACATATTTAATAGAAGAAATTACCTCCAGATCCTTTTGATATTGTTGTATCGCTGGTTCCGGTGGGGTTGCCAAAAGAGAAATTTAATTTGTGTTGGTCTGCACTAGTGCCTTTCTTGCCAAGGCATGCGCCGCCTCGTTCCCTTGTCTGAAGCTATGCCTCAGTACCACTTGACACTTCCTCCTTGCTTGTTCCATCAACCACCTGCATTCATAGATTGTGTTTATGTAAGTAGGATGATCATTATCTAGCATATTAATAACCTCCGATGCATCTGTTTCTATTTCAACTAGTGTCAAGTTGTGCTCCGTTATGATTTGCAGGCATTCTCTCAATGCTTGAAGTTCCACTTGTGTTGTTGAGAGGGTTGCAAGTTTTTTGTGGAATCCTATGATCCAGCCCCCTGTGTTGTTTCTTGCTACTCCACCAATACCACCTTGACAATTATTACCATTGAAGGCACCATCTATGTTGAATTTGTACCAACCTTTTGGTGGTTTATGTCATTTTATTTTGATCTATTTATGGACTGTACTATTAATACCTTTTTATGTTAGAAGGTTAAATTCAACTCATGCTTTATAATAGAGTTCCAATTTAGGCATCGATTTGTATTATTATGGTTATTATGATTTCTATTTTTCCAGATTAACCAAATTGCAAATGGGTAGATGTCTGTCCATTGGAGGTATTTATGGTGGAAAGTGTGTTTTGTCTCTCTTATTTGGTCGATCCAGTGATCAGGAGAGGTGGGATTGAAATGAAGGCCAAGGTTGGTCCAGATGTGTTTTATATAAGCACAATCCCAGAAAATATGATGAATAGTCTCATCACAGAGTTTGCATGTGGGACATTTAGGGTTAATTTTTTATCCCTATATTGGCTAGGTCCTAGTAAGGATCCTATTATGGTAGCACTTCTAGATGAAGATTTTTATTTTATTAGGACATTGGAGTTTCCAAATCCAGTCGTAATTGTTTTGAGCAAGGCTCGTGTTGATCAATAAGATTGTAGCACGAAGAAGTTGAGAACATCCTATTCGAGGTAAGGCTCCAAATGTTATGATTTGTAGTAGTTGGAGGAGCACTGTATGTCATAGTAGCATTTATATTGTTTAAAATGCTATTAGGCAACTCAAAAGATAATTCTGTAAGGTCCCAATTCTTCCCAGAAATTAGGTTATCAATAGTGAGTTTGTCTTCATTGAGATTTAGGGAGCTTTCAATAGAATTCCTTAAGTTAATTATATTAGAAATCCAGTTTGATTCTCAAATATTGAGGGAGGTGTTGTTGATGTCCCATCTGGTTCCTTTATTGCAATAATACCAATCTTTCAAAATACTTTTCCATATGAAGGATTGACGATTTTTATTCTTAGTGTTAGTATATTTACTAGCTATGAGAGTCCATAAGGAGGTAGTATTAATCAGTCTCCAAGCTATGCTAGTAAGTAAGGTTAAGTTTTTGCTTCTAGCCTTCTTGATTCCTAGTCCCCCTTTTATTTTGTCCCTCTTAACGGAGTCCCAGCTAAGAAGGTGGATTTTTCTTTTGTCGGGAGTAGAGTTCCACATAAAATCTCGTTGAATCTTATCAATATCCTTAATGGTCTTTATAGGAAGATGGGAGTATTGCATTATATGATTAGTTATATTGTTAAGAGTGGATTTGACTAAAGTACATCTACCAGCCATATTTAGCCATCTAGCTTTCCAACTTCCCATTTTCGTTCTCTTTTATCAACCACTAATTGATAGTCTTTGTGATTTGGTTTCAAGTTGACAATGGAAAAACCTAAGTAAATACCGAAATTGTCACTAAGCTTGATTTTGAGTATGGAAGATAGTTCCTTTCTAGTAGTTTTTGAGCAGTTTGGAGATAAAATTAGTTTTGATTTGGTTTTATTAATAGACTATCCTGAAAGCAAGCAGAAGTCATCGAGACTTTATAGGATTGTGAGAGCAGTTTTGGTATTTGCTTTACTTATGAGGGTTATGTCATCGGCAAAGAATAAATGCGATAGTGTAGGGCTCCTAGGGGTAATTTTTAAAGCATCCCATTTCCTAGCGTCAATTTTATGATGGATCATGATGGAAAGAATTTTCATGCATAATATAAAAATGTATGGGGACATTGGTCACCTTGTCTGATTCCCCTTGTAGGAGTGAATAGATCTAATTTTGACCCATTAACCAGGACAGAATAACTATGAGTAGTTATGTCAAATACATAATTAGGTTTATGATATTTGGAGAAAATTTGAAGTACTTTAAGGTTCTGTGAATAAAAGACCACTTGAGTTTGTCAAAGGCCTTTTCAAGGTCTATTTTAAGGATCATATATCTTTCTCTTGATTTTGAATTTTTAATATACTTAACAACTTCTTGAATTATTGTAGCATTGTCATAAGCCCTTCTACCCTTAATAAAACATGCTTGGTGAGGACCAATTAATTTATTAAGAAGGGGTCTCATTCTGTTGGCGATGATTTTGATAATAATTTTATAAAAGGTAATACTGAGGCTAATAGGCCTGAAGTTTCTTAGATTATTAGCACTTTCAAATTTAGGAATTAGGTATAAGTAGGTTTTGTTAATTATTGTAGGGAAACAATAATCCTCAAAGACTTTGTGGCAAAAAAAAAATTTACACTATCCTTGATGGTGTTCCAATATTTTCGATAGAAAAAAAGATGTAAACCATCAGGACATGGGGATTTATAGGGTCCAAATGAGAATTCTACCTTCTTGATTTCTTGGCCATTTAGGAGTAAGTCTAGACACGATAGTTCATTATCATTAACTAAATGTAACGACCCAGTCGGTCGTTTTTGGAATTTACGTTCCGATCCCCCATTAACCGCTTCCCCTAAGTTATTTTCTGCTATTTTGGTTTGCCGGGACGTTCGGTGTTAGGATTCGGAGTGTTTGGGACACTTAGTCCCTAAATGAGAGATTAAGAGTTGAAAAATAGCCCGTAATCGGAATAGTGTGAAGTAGACCTCGATAAGGAAATTTAATGGTTCCGTTAGCTCCGTTAGGTGATTTCGAGATTGGGAGCGTGTTCGGAATGTATTTTGGAAGCTCGTAGCTCATTTAGGCTTGAAATGCCGAAGTTTGAATTTTTTTGAAGTTTCCGGTCTGGTAGAGAGTTTTTGATCCGAGGGTCGAATTGAAATTTCGGAAGTTGCAGTAGCTCCGTCATATCATTTGGGATGTGTGTGCAAAATTTCAGGTCATTCGGGCGAGGTTTGGTTAGGTTTTTGATCGAAAGTGTGTTTTGTTGGAATTTGAAGTTCTTAGGCTTGAATCTTTGATTTAATCGGATTTTCGATGTTGTTTTAGGTGTTTTAAGGATTGGTGCAAGTCCGAATAAGGTATTAGGTGGTATTGGTGCTTTTGATTGAGGTCCCGGGGGCCTCAGAATGATTTCGGGTGGTTAACGGGGAAAATTTCTAAGTTGCAGCAGCTGGTATTTTGATCCTTCTGGTATTTTCGCTTCTGCGGTTTTGGGACCGCAGAAGCAAGATTGGTCTTCCCCCTCAGAAACCGCAAAAGCGGTTGGTAGTCCGCATGAGCGATACCGCAGAAGTGGAATCTGGCCTTTTAAATGAAACCGCAGAAGTGGCCAGTGGTTCGCTTAAGCGGGACCGCAGAAGCAGAAATGACTGTTCAGAAATATCAATTTCGAGTGTTTAATTTCATAAGTTTGAAAATCGATTGAGAGCTCGGAAGAAGGCGATTTTGAGTGGGTTTTGAAGAAAAAATTATTGGGTAACGTTTCCTTGATCCCTTTTCATTATATTTCATAATTATATAGCTAAATACATCATTGGAATTTGAATTTAGGATCAAAAGTTGGTTAATTTGGGGTAAAACTTCATAGACCAAACTATTGGGTTTTGAGGGGGCATTTGACCTCCGATTTGGGAGATTTTTATATGGTTAGACTCGTGAGAGTACGGGGGTTCTGAAAATATGAAAATTATTCGATTCCAAGACATTGGCTAGAGGGGCATTTTGGTCATTTTACCTATTTTTGCATTCTAGCTTTAATTTTAATAGTGGAATTAGTTATTTGCAATATTATTTATGATGTGTAATTGAATTGAATAGATTTGGGCCATTTGGAGTCGGATACTCGTGCAAAGGGCGCGGTTCCTAGTGATATTGAGCCGGTTCGAGGTAAGTGACTTGTCTAACCTTGTGTGGGGGACTTTTCCCCTTAGGACATGTTTTGAATATTTGAATGCCTCGTACGTGAGGTGACGAGCGTGTACTTGAGCAAATTTTTGTAAAACTGTTTCTACTTGGAGTATTTACATGGAGATTTTCTGTTTACTTGTTCCTTTAATCTGTAGGTTTTGACCTGTGCTAGCTTAGAGAAGCATGCTTAGCTGACTTACTTGCTTAATTGTTTAACTGTACTATTTGCACTTTGTGAAGCATGTTAGGTTAGAAGTTTTAATTACTTGTACTGGTTTAGCATTTATTCTGAGATTTTGAGTTGTTGTGGTGTGCTTTAAATTGGGACTACGGGACGGCTTCCCGAGAGATCCCCCTGTACTTGACTTATCCTGGATTGAAGGTGCGGGATATCTAGGGATCCCTGGAACGTGTTTCTACATATACATTGGGATACCAAGAGATCCCCAACTCATTTATTGAGGATACCAAGAGATCCTCGAGATACCAAGAGATCCCCGGCTCACTTATTGAGGATACCAAGAGATCCTCGGGATAGCAAGAGATCCCTAGTGCATATGATGAGGATACTAAGAGATCCTCGAGTTACCAAGAGATCCCCGATTACTATTTCTTGGTTGAGGACAGTGTTTACTTGTATTGTTACCGTTAGTTTCTATTACTGTTCTCCAGTACTTATCTGGTTCAGATTTTTGTTGTAGACTTTATTTAGATTGTTTCAGTTACCTTATTATTTATTATGTTTATCTCAGTAGGGCCCTGACCTTCCTCGTCACTACCCAACCGAGGTTAGGCTTGGCACTTACTGAGTACCGATGTGGTGTACTCATGCCCTTCTTGCGCATGTTTTTCATGTGCAGATCATCCAGGTACCTCTACTCAGGCGCACTATCAGTGAGGCAGGAGGACCACGGAGACTTCGAGGTAGTTCTGCTGTGTCCGCAGACCGATGAGTCTCCCTCTTACTCTATCTTTAGTATCTAGTGTTTCTCTCTTTCAGTTGTTTGAATATTCTGGAGTTTTGGAGCCATACTGTACATTTCTATAGCCTGTGTTGCCTGTGAGTTTTCGGGTCTTTGCCAATAGTGTTAGACTTGTGTTTTATTGAGTTGTACATGCCAAGTGGCACCCAGTACAGTTACTTTTAGTTATTTAATTTGCTTTTTCCACTGTTTTTTCATAATTGTTATATTTTCCGTAATATTTGGCTTACCTGGTCGTGGGGACTAGGTGCCACCATGACATATTCGCGATCGGTGAACTAGGGTCATGACAAGTTGGTATCAGAGCACTAGGTTCATAGGAGTCACGAAACACATGCCTGTTTACTAGAGTCTCGCTGATCGGTACGGAGACGTCTGTATTTATCTACGAGAGGCTATGTAACTGTTTAGGAAAAATCTTCACTTCTTTTGAATTCCTTGTCGTGCGATATTTTGACATCAATTCTAAACTTTCTCTCACAGATGGTGAGGACACGTGCTACACGAGAGGACCAAACACCCGCGCCCCCTTCTGCCGCCGTCAGAAGCCGGGGCCGGGGTAGATGTCGAGGACGCGCACGTGGTGTAGCCACAACACCTGCGCGATCTACCAGCGAGATACCACCCGCAGATTTGGCCGGAGCCCAGGCACCTGGCACACCTACCACAACTACTACTACTCCAGCGTTCCAGGAGACTCTGGCTTAGTTCACGAGCATGTACACTACCTTGGCTCAGGCGGGGTTGCTTCCCCTCGCTGCAGCAACATCCTAAGCCGGACGAGGGGCCCAGACTCCCGCAGCCCACACTCCTGAGCATAGAGTGCAGATGGAGTAGGTCCCAGAGGTTATTCCTGTACTGCCTGCAGCACCAGTTCAGCACGAGGATGGGTCAGCTGCTTCAGAGGACGAGTAGCGTAGACTTGAGAGGTTCAAGAAATATGATCCTCCAGTGTTCAGTGGACTAGCATCAGATGACGCCTTGGGATTTTTGGAGGAGTGTCATCGCATCCTTCGCACTATGGGCATAGTGGAGTCTAGCGGGGTTTCTTTCACCGCCTTTCAGCTTCAGGGAGTCGCCTATGATTGGTGGCGTACTTATGAGATAGACAGTCCAGTCGAGGCTACTTCACTGACTGGACCTAGTTCTCAGACATGTTCATGAGAGAGTTTGTTCCCCAGAGCTTCAGGGATTCATGGCGCGCGGAGTTTGAGCACTTGCGCCAGGATGCTATGATAGTTTCAGAGTATGCCATCCGTTATACCAGGTTGGCTAGACATGCACCGGCTTTGGTTGACATAGTTCGGGAGAGAGTTCAGAGGTTTATCGAGGGTCTCATTCCGCCCATCCGGTCCATTATGGCTCGAGAGTTAGAGATAGATATTCCTTACCAGCAGTTAGTGAGCATTGCTATGAGGATTGAGGGTATGCTCCCAAAGGAGCGAGGGGAGAGGGAGGCCAAGAGGTCTCGAGAGTCGGGTCACTACTCTGGTGCCCATACCCCATCAGCAGGTCATTATGGTTGGGGTTATTCTGGTCGCCCTGTACATTCAGCTTTGCCAGCAGCCAGCAGTACTCCAGCTCCGCCTGCACCTTAGGAGCCTTATTATGCACCTCTAGTTTCTAGTGCGCCTCCTACGCGGGGTGCTTTCAGAGGTCAGTCCAGCAGGCCTAGTTCCAGTCATTCACAACCACTGTGTCCTCCCAGAGCTTGCTATGAGTGTGGTGACACCTGTCATGTGGTGAGGGATTTCCCTAGACTTGGGAGGGGTGCACCTCCATAGACTGCTCAGCCACAGCATGCTCCTCAGAGTTCTCAGGCTATGGTCCCAGCTCCCGTTGCTACCCCACCTGCCCAGCCAGCCAGGGGCGGAGGCCGGAGAGATAGAGGTCGCCCTCATGAGAGGGGTCGGACCAGATATTATTGTATTCCTGCTCGCACTAAGGCGGTTGCCTCCGATTCCCTCATCATAGGTATTATTCTGGTTTGTCACAGAGAGGCATCAATTCTATTCGATCCAGGGTCTACTTATTCGTATGCGTCTTCTTATTTTGCTTTGCATTTGGGTGTGCCTCGGGATTCTTTTAGTGCCCCCGTTTATGTTTCTACTTCTGTGGGAGATTTTCTTGTTGTGGACCATGTTTACCGGTCGTGTTTGGTTACTATTCGTGGTTTTGAGACCAGGGCAGATCTATTATTACTCGGTATGGTTGATTTTGATATTATTCTGGGCATGGACAGGTTGTCGCCCCATCATGCTATTCTTGATTGTCACGCCAAGACTGTGACGCTGGCTATGCCAGGTGTTCCACGTATTGAGTGGAGTGGTACTTTAGATCATACTCCCAGTGGAGTTATCTCTTTCCTTAAAGCTCAATGTATGGTTGAGGAGGGGAGCGCCGTATAGTTAGCTTATGTGAGAGATGTCAGTGTTGATACCCCTTCTGTTGATTCAGTCCAAGTGGTACGGGATTTTCCCGATGTGTTTCCAGCTGATCTTTCGGGCATGCCGCCCGATAGAGATATCGATTTTGGCATTGATCTGTTGCCGGGCACTCAGCCTATTTCCATTCCCCCGTATCGCGTGGCTCCTCCTGAGTTGAAGGAGTTGAAGGATCAATTGCAGGAATTGTTGGGTAAGGGTTTTACTCGGCCCAGTGTTTCACCGTGGGGTACTCCTGTCTTGTTTGTGAAGAAGAAGGATGGTTCTATGCGAATGTGCATTGATTATCGCCAGTTGAACAAAGTTACAGTGAAGAACTGTTATCCTCTACCTCGTATTGATGATCTGTTTGACCAGCTTCAGGGTGCACATGTGTTTTCCAAGATTGATTTGTTCTCAGGTTAACATCAGTTGAAGATTCGGGAGCCAGATATCCCAAAGACTGCCTTCAGAACTCGGTATGGTCATTACGAGTTCCTTGTTATGTCATTTGGGCTGATTAATGCCTCGACAACTTTTATGCATTTGATGCACAGCGTATTCAGGCCATATCTTGACTAATTCGTTATCGTTTTTATTGATGATATTCTGGTATATTCCCGAAGTTGGGAAGATCATGAGCAACACCTGAGGACAGTGCTTCAGACTCTGAGAGAGAAGAAATTATATGCAAAGTTCTCAAAATGCGAGTTCTGGCTGAGTTCTGTGGCATTCCTAGGCCACGTGGTATCGAGTGAGGGCATTCGAGTGGATCCAAGGAAGGTGGAGGTCATGCAGAGTTGGCCCAGGCCCTCCTCAGCTACAGAGATTCGCAGTTTCCTTGGCTTGCCGGGTTATTACCGTCGCTTTGTGGATGGGTTTTCATCGATAGCGGCCCCTATGACTAGATTGACCCCAAAGGGTGCCCCATTTCAGTGGACAGAGGAGTGTGAGGGGAGCTTTCAGAAGCTCAAGACAACTTTGACTTCAGCCCCAATCTTGATGCTGCCTACAGGTTCGGGGTCTTATACAGTTTATTGTGATGCCTCACGGGTTGGACTGGGAGCGGTGTTGATGCAGGACGATAGGGTGATTGCCTACGCGTCCAGACAGTTGAAGGTGCATGAAAAGAACTACCCTGTCCACGATCTTGAGTTAGCCACAATTGTTCATGCCTTGAAGATCTGGCATTATTATCTGTACGGGGTGCCTTGTGAGATCTATACCGACCATCGGAGTTTGCAGCATTTGCTTAAGCAGAAGGACCTGAATATGCGTCAGAGGAGATGGTTAGAGTTGTTAAAGGATTATGATATTACTATTCTTTATCACCCGGGCAAGGCCAATGTGGTAGCCGATGCCTTGAGTCGCCGGGCGGAGAGTTTGGGGAGTTTGGCATATTTACCAGCCTCAGAGATACCTATGGCGATGGATATTTAGGCCTTAGCCAGCTATTTCGTGAGATTGGACCTTTCGGAGCCTAGTCGGGTTCTAGCCTGTGTGGTTTCTCGATCTTCCCTATTTGATCGTATCAGGGAGCGGCAGTATGATGACTCTCACTTGCTTGTTCTTCAGGACCGAGTTCGGCGTGGTGATGCCAGGGATGTGACCATTGGGGATGATGGGGTATTGAGGATGCAGGGCCGAATTTGTGTGCCCAATGTCGATGGTCTTCGAGAGTTGATTCTAGCAGAGGCCCGTAGCTCGCGGTACTCATCCATCCGGGTGTCGCGAAGATGTATCAGTACTTGAGGCAGCACTATTGGTGGAGGCCGATGAAGAAGGATATAGTTGACTACGTGTCTAGATGCCTCAACTGCCAGCAGGTGAAGTATGAGCACCAGCGTCCGAGTGGGTTGCTCCAGCAGATAGAGATCCCCGAGTGGAAGTGGGAGCATATCACCATGGACTTCGTATCTGGACTCCCACGGACCGTGAAGAAGTTTGATTCTATTTGGGTCATTGTGGATCGGCTGACCAAGTCCGCTTATTTCATTCCGGTGTGTACCACTTATTCATCGGAGCGGTTGGCGGAGATTTATATCAGAGAGATCCTCCGTTTGCATGGTATTCCAGTTTCTATCATCTCAGACAGATGTACTCAGTTTACATCGCGATTCTGGAGAGCCGTGCAGCAGGAGTTAGATACTCGAGTGGAGTTGAGCACGACATTTCACCCCCAGACGGACGGACAATCCGAGCGCACTATTCAGATTCTGGAGGATATGTTCCGTGCGTGCGTGCGTGATTGAGTTTGGAGGGTCATGGGATCATTTCTTGCCACTGGCGGAGTTTTCTTATAACAACAGTTATCAGTCCAGCATTCAGATGGCACCATATGAGGCTTTATATGGTAGGAGTTGTAGATTTTCGGTGGGTTGGTTTGAGCCGAAAGAGGCCAGGCTATTGGGCACAGAGATGGTCCAGGATGAAATGGAGAAGGTTAAGGTGATTCAGGATAGACTCCGTGTAGCCCAGTACAGACAGAAGAGTTACACGGACAAGAAGGTCCGTGATGTTGCCTATTTGGTTGGTGAGCGGGTTCTGCTTTGGGTCTCGCCTATGAAGGGCGTCATGAGGTTTGGGAAGAAAGGGAAGCTGAGTCCGAGGTTTATTGGCCCTTTTAAGATCTTGAGGCGAGTTGGGGAGGTTGCTTATGAGCTTTCCTTACCTCCCAGCCTAGCAGGAGTTCATCCGGTATTTTATGTTTCGATGCTCCGGAGATATCACGGTGATCAGTTGCACATGTTGGATTTCAGTTCAGTCCAGTTGGACAAGGATCTATCCTATGTTGAGGAGCCAGTGGCTATTTCGGACAGGCAGATCTGAAAGTTGAGGTCAAAGAACATAGCTTCAGTGAAGGTGTAGTGGCGGGGCCAGCCGACCGAGGAGGCGACTTGGGAGATCGAGCAGGATATGCGCAGTCAGTACCCTCATCTTTTCACTACTTCAGGTATGTTCTCTATGCTCGTTCGAGGATGAACGAATATTTAAGTGTAGGAGGATGTAACGACCCGACCGGTTGTTTTTGGAATTTACGCCCCGATCCCCCACTAACCGCTTACCCTAAGTTCTTTTCTGCTATTTTGGTTTGCCAGGACGTTCGGTGTTAGGATTCGGAGTGTTTGGGACACTTAGTCCCTAAATGAAAGCTTAAGAGCTGAAAAATGGCCCGTAATTGGAACAGTGTGAAGACGACCTCGGAATAGAAATCTGATGGTTCCGTTAGCTCAGTTAGGTGATTTCGGGGTTGGGAGCGTGTTCAGAATGTATTTTGGAGGCTTGTAGCTCATTTAGGCTTGAAATGTCGAAGTTTGATTTTTTTGAAGTTTCTGGTCCGGTAGTGAGTTTTTGATTCGAGGGTCAAATTGGAATTCCGAAAGTTGTAGTAGCTCCGTCATGTCATTTGGGATGTGTGTGCAAAATTTCAGGTCATTTCGGGCGAGTTTTGGTTAGGTTTTTGATCGAAAGTGTGTTTTGTTGCAATTTGAAGTTCTTAGTCTTGAATCTTTGATTTAATCGGATTTCCGGTGTTGTTTTAGGTGTTTTAAGGATTGGTGCAAGTCCGAATAAGGTATTAGGTGGTATTGGTGCTTTTGGTTGAGTTCCCGGCTGCCTTGGGATGATTTCGGGTGGTTAACGGGGAAAATTTCTAAGTTGCAGCAGCTGGTATTTTGATCCTTCTGGTATTTTTGCTTCTGCAGTTTGGGGAGCCGCAGAAGCGGAGCCGCAGAAGCGGAGCCGCAGAAGCGAGATTGGTCTTCCCTCTCAAGAACCGCAGAAGCGGTTGGTTGTCCGCATAAGCGATACCGCAGAAGCGAAATCTGGCCTTTTAAATGAAACCGCAGAAGCGGCTAGTGGTTCGCTTAAGCGGGACCGCAGAAGCGGTCCCTTGCGGAAATGGCTGTTCAGAAATATCAATTTCGAGGGTTTAATTTCATAAGTTTGAAAATCGATTGAGAGCTCGGGAGAAGGCGATTTTGAGTGGGTTTTGAAGAGAAAATCATTGGGTAATATTTCCTTGATCCCTTTTCATTATATAGCTAAATACATCATTGGAATTCGAATTTAGGATCACAAGTTGGTTAATTTGGGGTAAAACTTCATAGACCAAACTATTGGATTTTGAGGGGCCATTTGACCTCCGATTTGGGAGATTTTTATATGGTTAGACTCGGGAGAGTAAGCGGGTTATGAAAATGTAAAAATTATTCGATTCCGAGACGTTGGTTGGAGGGGCATTTTGGTCATTTTATCTATTTTCGCGCCCTAGCTTTAATTTTAATAGTGGAATCAGTTGTTTGTAATATTATTTATGATGTGCAATTGAATTGAATAGATTTGGGCCATTTGGAGTCGGATACTCGTGGCAAGGGCGCAATTCCAAGTGATATTGAGCCGGTTCGAGGTAAGTGGCTTGTCTAACCTTATGTGGGGGACTTTTCCCCTTAGAACATGTTCTGAATATTTGAATGCCTCGTACGTGAGGTGACGAGCGCGTACTTGAGCAAATTGTTGTAAACCTGTTTCTACTTGGAGTATTTACATGGAGATTTTCTGTTTACTTGTTCTTTTAAACTATAGGTTTTGAGCTGTGCTAGCTTAGAGAAGCATGCTTAGCTGACTTACTTGCTTAATTATTTAACTGTACTATTTGCACTCTGTGAAGCATGTTAGGTTAGAAGTTTCAATTACTTGTACTAGTTTAGCATTTATTATGAGATTTTGAGTTGTTGTTGTGGTGTGCTTTAAATTGGCACTATGGGACGGCTTCCCAGGAGATCCCCATGTACTTGACTTATCCTGGATTGAAGGTGCAGGATACCAAGAGATCCCCGACACATGTTTCTACATATACATTGGGATACCAAGAGATCCCCAGCTCATTTATTGAGGATACCAAGAGATCCTCGGGATACCAAGAGATCCCTAGTTCATATGATGAGGATACCAAGAGATCCTCGAGTTACAAAGAGATCCCCGGTTACTATTTCCTGGGTGAGGACAGTATTTACTTGTATTGTTACCGTTACTTTTTATTACTGTTCTCCTGTACTTATCCGGTTCAGATTTTTGTTGTAGACTTTATTTAGATTGTTTTCGTTACCTTATTATTTATTATGTTTATCTCAGTAGGGCCCTAACGTTCCTCGTCACTACCCAACCGAGGTTAGGCTTGGCACTTACTGAGTACCGCTTGGTGTACTCATGCCCTACCTGCGCATGTTTTTCATGTGCAGATCATCCAGGTACCTCTAATCAGATGCACTATCAGTGAGGCAGGAGGACCACGGAGACTTCGAGGTAGTTCTGCTGTGTCCGCAGACCAACGAGTCTCCCTCTTACTCTATATTTAGTATCTAGTTTTTCTCTCTTTCTGCTGTTAGAATATTCTGGAGTTTTGGAGCCATACTGTACATTTCTATAGCCTGTGTTGCCCGTGAGTTTCCGGGTTTTTGGGAATAGTGTTAGACTTATGTTTTATTGAGTTGTACATGCCGAGTGGCTCCCAGTACAATTACTTTTAGTTATTTAATTTGATTTTTCCTTTGTTTTTCCACAATTGTTATATTTTTCGCAATATTTGGCTTACCTGGTCGTGGGAACTAGGTTCCATCACGACATGTTCACGATCGGTGAACTAGGGTCGTGACACTAAAGGGGTTACTTAAGTTTTTGTATGCCAAATAGAGTGTGTTTGAGAAGTGGTAAATAGATTTTTAAAGTAATTTATAGTATGAGTCATTATACACTGGTGATTATTTATCCAATTTCCCATGTCATCTTTAAAGAAAATTATTTTATTAATTCTTCTTCTATTTGTAGCACTAATGTAGGAAAATTTAGTATTTGCATCACCGTCATTTAACCACGTGACTCTGGACCTTAATTTCCAGTAGTTTTCTTCCAACTTGAGGATGTCATTATACTGTTGGGTAAGTTTATCTTTTAATTGTTGGAGAAAAGGGCTAGCATAGTAATTAGGACTGCTTTGTATCCCTCCTAGTCTGGCTAGGAGTTTTTTTTTTCTATGGATATTTCCAAATGTTTCTTTACTCCAAAGTCTTACGTCCTCTTCAAAAGAACTAGTTACATCTAGTAGGTCTTTGTTATTTCAGTTTTTTTTCACTAGATTAATAAAGTCCGGATGGCAACACCATATTGTTTCTAATTGAAATGGTTTGTCTATGTAATTATTATTATTATTATTATTATTATTATTATTATTATTTAAGGAAACCAGGATGGGATTATGGTCCAAATATGTCTTAGGGAGGTGTATTATGCCTCTATCATGGCATGAATTTCCTGATTTCTTCTTGTGAAGTTGTTCACGGCAACCTTGTTATGGTTCCATAGGATCACCATCCCTCCAGCTTGCCCTTCCGCTGACACCTCTATCATTTTTGTAAAGTTGAATTCTTCAAGAATGGATATATGTGTCGCCATTCTAGTTTCTAATAGGGTAACCATACTAGGCTTGTGGGTATCCATAATTTCCCTAAGGTTCCTTCTGAAGTTAAGATTATTAGCACCTCGAACATTCCAAATGATAAAGTTAATTGGTTGACTCATTGATGGAGGGTCGGGATGGTTGTGGCAGTTATCCCTCATTGCAATGGCAATGTTTCTCTTATGGGATGGGACTAGGATGACCACGTTTTTTTCTATTTTTGGATCGTGTGAGGTCCTTATATCGATTGAGCATTTGAACAGGATCATTGGACAACTGATGATGCATTTCATGTCGAGCCAGTATTTGAAGATTAGAATTTTTATCTCATTTAGGTTTGAGAATGCCACCCTTGGTTCCCCCTGGTGATGTATATGTTCTTCCTCCTCTTTTGGGCTTTGTTCTTGTTGTTGCATTTCCCCTGAGGCTGAGGTTGAACTTGTTCTTCAGCTTGAGCGGGTAGATTTTGTTGTTGGACATGAGAAGGAGGGTGTTGTTTTACATCCCAATGAATGAAGATAGGGTTCACCATTGACATCTCTTCCCGGGCAAAGAATAGGAGGTTGAGAGGAATGTTTGGTGGTATCAGAGTTTGTGGATTCCCCGGAATATTCCACATATCTTGCATGTTGTTAGCAAGGTTTTAATTCATTGATGGTACTAGTGGCTGCAGGATGTTGTTCGTCCATATCTGGTTGATGTAGTTGTTGATAAATAGATACACGCCTTCTGAGATCAGTTGTGCCAAGTAGTTTTTGTTCTGGATGATGAGGACTGAGTCCTGGCCATTGATTTGTAAGTTGAAAGATATTGCATGACCCATGAGACCCAGCTCTATCCAAGACTGAGGCTGATGGTTGGGGGGATTTGGAGGTTGTGCATAAATCACTGGTAAAGTATGGATTTGTTGTGGTAATGGAAGGAGATTGTCCATTGGGTAGGGACGATGGAGACAATGGAGTTGAATCAGTCTGTATCTTCTCTATAGGGTTAGCGGTGTGCGAGGAATTTTAGATAGAAGAGTTGGCTAATATAAGAGGATTATCATCAACAGTTATGATTGTTGATGGGGAAATAGGTAAGATAGGTGAAGTATTATCTACTTGCATGCAAGAGGAGATTGATTTTGTAGTGGATTTAACAAGACCTTCAGGAGATTTAATCTCCGACACTTACTGACTTAGGTTTGCCAAGTGTTTTACCTTAGAGTGGCTGGATTTGTTAAGATATTTTTATGATTAGAGCCTATTACATAAGTAGGGATACTATTAACTAGAAGAACCATTGGCCACTGTGGAGTTTATAGGATTTTTATCGAATTTACTAGTAGACGTGATCATTTGGTCATAGGAGTTAGGGATAGTCTTTAGTGGAGACATGTTTCTTCTACTTGTCTAATGGTGGAGAGGTTTTGCATGACGAGGAATAGTGGTTTTGTCAAAACCATTGTTTAGGGTGGAAATCATGTGCCCATTATGGTTTAGCTGATCATTAGCAGTAATTTTGTAATTAGGGGGTTCCTGGGCATCATTAGTAACATTAGGCAAATCTAACTGAATATTACTAGGAATTTGCTTTTTATCAAAATTAGCAGGAAGGATGGAATTCTTGACAACATATTTTAAGTTTTGGGTATTGAGAAACTTACTTGTTGCTGCATATAAAATTCTTACGTTTATACCTGTTGCATTGAGGGGCTTAGTTGTTGTCAGTTCACCTCGATTTGTGATTTGCCTATTCTTCATTTTTGGGAAGGATATGGTCTGCCATTCACTTTTAGTTTAATGCTGTAGGATTTGAATTTTGGCTCCCCTTATTGGTTATGGGCAGATTATATAGAGTAGAGGTTGAACACTTTGAAGAAGAGTGACCTAGGCAGCCACATGATTTGCATAGGATATTATCACCCTCGTATAGGATTGGCTGTTTGTGAGACCCAATTTGGATGTAAGATTTGACAGTTTGTTTAATTGAATTTATACACACAACCTCGCATATCTACATCTAATGGTAGATGATGTACATGCATCAATTTTTAGTAACTTTCCTATAGAATTCCCAGCCTTTGCCAGGATAATTCTATCATAAAATTCAGTTGGTAACTGTGGCAATCTAATCCATATGGCTGTGTAACTCTGAGTTTCCCTGGTTGCTACAAAATTTGGTGTCTATTTTTGGACAGAGAGAAAGAAACCATTAATGAACCGTGGCCCATTCTGTAAAACTTTCCTTTCATTTTCCTCTTTGTTGAATTTAACTGTATAGTAATCTTCACGAAGGTCTATTAGGGAGAAGTTCTCCGTTGGTTTTTAAAGATTTTGTATTTTGGCTTTTAGGTAGTGATGGATTACTCTTTTCCCTATTAATTTAATTATCACTGAGAATTTTCATGGTTTATAGATCCGTTGGATATCCTGATCAGATAGAACTATACTTTTTATCCTGGTTTCCTCTATCTTTTGTGTACTTGATGCAGTTGTAGTGTAAAGATCATCCATGGACATAGGTGAAGGGAGATCTTCACTTTGATTCCCGTGGGGAGGTTGAATTTTTCCCAATAGTTTGTCCTTGTAGGAATTCGTTTAATCTATAGAGTTGTGTTGTGGGAGTAGTGTTGCAATATCAGGAGGTTTTGGTATAACAGGAGTTCCCAGATTGCTGGTGTTTTGGTTGAGGCTGGTCATGATTGGGAGTGTGGGAGTAGAGAGAAAGGAGACCTTCTCTCTCTAAGGATTGACCGTGTCATATGTACTCCTTCAACTTTCCATAAAGTCTGACATACTCTACTAATTTGTAACGTTTACAAATTTCAAGAATTTAATTTCTTTATTTTTTAATTAAAACTTAATAATATATTTTATCTATCAAATTAACTTTTTAATAATTTTATTATTTCTTCCACAAATATAAATATAGTACAAAAATCAAATTAATATTTTAAACTTTGTGCCTAATCAAATCGTATTACTACATAAAATAATAGGATGCAAATACACTTGTATTTTTATTGCGGATATGGGTTTGGATAGGGTAATTGTGAGGAATGGCCCTTTGTGACATGCAACCCGGTTCGATCCCCAATAACAACGTCAAAAATTCGTGACTTCATATCCTACGCCTCCATATCACGACTCAATTTTCACCATAGGCCGTGATAGCGGCAAACACTATAGAATTTAGGCCAACAACCACCCCTGAGAAGTGTGTCCTAAAATGCCAAGAAGTGTAACATTTGGGGAAAGACAACATTTTATAGCTTTAGACAACACTTTTTAGGAGTGGCCTAAAGTACCGTAATATTTGACTATTGGCCACACTTTGTAGGTGTTGCCTTAGAAGCCACGCTTTAAAAGTGTGGCCAATACGGTACAAAGGCCACACTTATATT